>JAVQJG010232437.1:0-39104 GCA_036024015.1 Craterocephalus amniculus | reverse complement strand
GTGTGTGTGTGTGTGTGTGTGTGTGTGTGTGTGTGTGTGTGTGTGTGTGTGTGTGTGTGTGTGTGTGTGTGTGTGTGTGTGTGTGTGCTTGCACACACTTGTGCCACTATCTTTGTGAGGACCAGCTTGAGTTTGAGAGTGAAGAGAAAAAATGACAAGAACATTTCCCCCCTTCTCATTTACCTGTCTCTGTGAACCTAAAATGTACCTTTAAAGCCTATTAGCCTTAAAAAGTCAAACCAATATTTAACTTCCCCAAAGACGAATATGTATTTGCTCGTTACAGCATCTGAAAGCATATCCTTATTTAAAATATGGCATTTCAGATAAAGAAATGCTACGAGGTGACTGGAAAGACAGGAAGTCGTTGACAAGTCTGACAGCCACTTTTAATACCTCCCTGACATTTCCAGGGTAGTGGTTTCTTCATGTTAGATAACATGAGTCTAAACAGAATCTGAGGGAACTACTCGAGAGCTGGCTTATAAAAAGAGGATGTGGTATTTGAATAAGAAGATGTAAAACATATTATACTGTAACTGGACATCACTCTGCCCAGCAATCCCTACAAATATACCAGGGGAGACATTTGAAGAGCCTTGATTAAGTGTCGTGAAAATATCAGGATTTCGCCAAATTCAGGTAGACATCTGCTACGATAGATTGGTGTAGACATCGAAGACTCATCTTCTTTTACTGTTTTTAGCATCATGAAGTCTTAGAAAATTAGCTTGAGATGTTACAGGAATTATGAATATTTTTTGTTTTTTTTCTGAGCTCTATTCTCTCCTGTTCTAAAATTATCCAAAATAGAGGGGTCGCTCCTTACTAAGTAAAGATTTAAATCACACACTCACACTATCAGAGTTTGATCCATATATCTATTGTTGCCTGAAGTGACATCCTAATCAGTGAGTATAGATTGACAACAAAAATACAGATAACTTTGTTGCACTGATGGCTGTTTCACTTCTTTCATTGGCCTGTTGCGCTAAAACCTGCTATTCTCAAATTAGCATCATGAATGATAAGATTATAATCTGAGAACACCTTGAAGGAAGCAGTATTCATATGAGGATAGCAAAGAATTAATGTGCCCCTCAGTCCATATAACAATTTCAGAAATGGTGGTAAAAGGGAATGTTGAAGATAAAAGTGACGTCTCATCAGAAGAAAAACATCACTGCTTCCTTACCACAAAACAGCATCAGGAGTTTTCAGTTTAATATCTAAACAACAATCGTCTGTTTCAGAAGCAGGTGCTGCAGAGGTCTCTGCAATGAGACATGGGAAAAAATGTATGAGGGGGAAAGAATATTTATTCATATTTATTAAATAATATTAATAATCATAATAATTTAAAGAAAAGAATATCTCCGAACTGATAATAAAGGGATTCATCATGCTGCTGGCTTGTTGCCTCAGTGGGCCAAAGAGAAGAAGTGATGTATGATGTAACATAGCGCAGCGTGTCATATAGTGATTTGGTTTGCTAGAGTAAAGTGCAGAGAGCAAAATTTTCAGAATCCCCGCCCATTCGGGTCAAGTCCTCCAGACCATCCTGCTGTGAATTGGCCCTTAAATGCACCCACAACATTAACCATGCAGGCTACCAGTCTCGAAGAAAGTTGCAAGCTTCGCATTAGTAACAGCCCAAAAGCTGTCTCCAAATAAGAAATGCAACACCAATATTTATTCTTGTTCTGGCTCTTGGTTTGCCACAGTGTGTTAGAGAGAAAAGTTATTGATTGTCAAGCCATTTAACCATTTTTATGCTTTTTTCAAACTTCTACTTCATTTTTTTTAATTGCTTGGCCCAAATACGATCCACATCTGTAGTTTGGCTCATAGTTGGCCTTGCGTTTTGGCATTGGCTGCATGTGAGTGTGTCTGCCATATGACCACCATATGTGGTCCACATTAAATTTGCTGTAATCTTTGTCCAGGCTTGCTCCCTATATTTGGACCACTTGTGCCCCGCACAACACTTGCCGTAACCCACATCCAGGCCGGCAACAGACATCTAGACCACATCTGGCATAGAAAACATTGTGCTTTAACTGAACTTTAAGTGACGAAAGTATCTTGGATTCAGCCCAAAAATGTCTGCTATCTGGAATGTTATCTCTATGTTCTCTTAGCTGGTAGTTCTTGTTTTCTTCTTCTTCTTCTGTTGACTACAGGGCAAAATAATGCCCCATGTAGCAATACAAAGTGGTCTTACAAAAAAGAGAAAAAAGAGTTTGGGTTTTAAACCAAAAACATTGGAGCTATTGCTTCTTTGAGTCAGTTACTAGGTTTCATCTCCTGTTTGTATCTTCATCTACAAATAGCACCTTCAAAACAAGCTATAGATTCTAAATGTTGGGTGCCTCAAAAGATGCAAAGCAAATGTGTTGCTATGGTCCTCTTTCACAGTCTTTTCACCTAAATAAAACTGTGTAGCTGTAAATCCATAGATACATCCAGGGAGCAGAAAATGTAAATCAGCATTAAAACCTTACAGGAAGTCATTTGCAAGAAGAATGTGTGAAACCCCTTAAAGCAAGAATGAAAAACTCTTAGCTTGCTGTAAAGGCTGTTTTGAAGCTGTGATTCTTCCACAGGAAATGCTGAAGTGACTGTGCAGGTTTGTTTTGAAGTTTTTCTTTTTTTTTTCTTTTCTCTTGTACTGTAATTCAAAACCGCAAAAAAACTAATTACAAAACTGGTGAATATGGAATATTGTTATATCTATTGCAAATTTTGAAACGGGGACATCCTTTAGTCACTTAAAAGTTAACAATAACAAACTTTTTCAGTCCGCTAAACCAAAGGATGATTTCTGACTGTAAAATATCTTTTTTCCCTTGACTTGTTATTATTATTATTATTATTATTTTATCAACTGTTTCAGAGGCTTTAACAGAATAGAATTTGGGTGACACAATCAGACATAATTTGCGATGAACATTTGTAAGAGGGGGTTGGTGGAGAGTTTCTCTGTGCAGTTTAGTGCCAGTAACAGCTACCAGTGTGATGTTTCACAGTTGCAGCATCATAGATCCTTTTGGACTCTGAATGTAACCCTGTCGTCTCCATCACCCTGTCAGTACGTGATGTTGCAAGGCTTTTTCAGGATTATCATCTTAAATTAACAGGGTCTTAAATAACTTACTGGCACCAGGAATTATGCCTGGAATTAGACACCTGCTATGCTGGCCAACCACAACTTCAATGCACGAGGAGAGTAATGGAAGATATGTTGGGGATGGCGTCAAACAAGGTAGCGGCCACTTGCCACCTCACACACGGTGCTCTGCAGGAAGTGTGGCTCACTTGTGTTGGGACAACGGGGGCAGAGGTCAGGGAATGGGATCATGTTTCTGCCCACCAGATGTGGCAGAGGACAGGCACGGCTCCAGTCTGGAGGTGCCCCAAATGCAGCGTGACTGCCTTCTCAAGCTTAGTTCTGCAGAAACAGGAATTGCTATTCAGAGAAATCCCATTCTAGTGGGTGTTGATGTCCTTTTAAAAGCGGAATTCTTTAAAGGCTTCGTTGGGCTTGTGTGCTATTTTTAAGCTTCATGTTTCCATATTCTTTGACCATGATATATCAGTTGAAGACTTATCTTGTAAGCTTAAGAGCTGCTTCAGTGGAGCTGTTTTGGTCTGTTAAATGTATCCCAAGGCCAACACGGCAGAAAACAGCAGGATAAGACAGATTGCGTATGATTTATGCTCTATGTGTGGCTCATGCAAACCCTCCAGCCCAGCTCTGTTTTGGACTCTGTTTATATTCACTGTAACATATTTCTAGTGTACTGTGCTTCCTCGCTAGCTTGTCGGCCCTGTCAAGAGTGATGAGCTTGGGAATGAGAAACAGGTGTGTGTGAAATGTGGGGATCACTCCTTTATCTCACTCTCTGCCCCTCTCTCCTGACCTCTCTGAGCCAGCAGTGTGAAGCTGTGTTATGACAAAGATGATGGAGGTAGGAGTGTGAGCAGAGAAAACAGAGGGTGATCAGAGTGAAAGAGCAATCAATAGATCAGCTTACATTTACCCCCAGTACCCAACAAAACAGCAGTAAGAAGCCTCGAAGGTCAAGCATTACATCAACTGAACTTTGATGCTTCATGTAGATCCACTGAAAAGCTGAGAAGTGGGCCAGGGAAGTTTTCCAAACTCTCCGATCGCGTTTTCATTAAAGTTCACTGGGTTGTTACCACTGATTACCGTAATTGTTTATTAGGAGGCTATTGAAACTAAAAGTCTGTTGACAATAGTGTGTGAAATTAACTGTAAGCTAACAACACTATTGATTAAAGCACAATCAATCACTTTGATGGTATCACAACATCTAATCATGAAAAAGGCTCCAAATTGCTCAAATTAATCAGTTCAATGAGTAGTAAACAGATCATGGATGTTTAGTCTTAGTTGAGGTCGCATTTTAAGAATGCACCGTTTAAAAAACAAAAGGTTTTTATTGGTGTTTTTCAAGGAGTGTTGATGTGCATGTAATGTGCAAGTGGAATGGAAACAATTAACAGCAGATTAAAGGACTGCTCATGACAGCATTATTTACAGCGTAACAACTGCAATTTGTTTTTTGTTTAACCACAGCTGAGGAAAATCTGCCTACAGCAACGTTTCATTGCCTGTTTACCCAAGTTTAGACAGTAATAATCGCCACGGCCCAGTAAACTTACTCATTGCGATGTTATATCTATTTGTCATCAGGATCCTCGGTGTAAACCCCGGACCCATACTCCTGTACTAAGCTCCTTGGAGTCCCTCATACCTGCCCACCCCCTCCTACTCCGCCGGGGCAGGTCGGGACTCCCTCTTTACTGCTGCGTCCACGCAGCACTCCGTCAGTGTGCCGGTGCAGTCCGTGCAGAGCGCAGCGCAACACCACGCAGACCGCATGCCATAAGCGGATCTGTCCACCTTCACTGGAGTTTAAAAACAGCAAGAGTGGATAACCTGGGCGAAAAAGGTGAGAATTGCAAAGGTTTTCTGTTTCTCTGCTCTTTACGTTAGATTTTGTCCCGGAGCTGATATGTGAGATATAGACTGTGGAGTCATTTCGGATCTTTAACACTGTGGTAAGAATGGATCCGCTCGCTGTAATCATGTTTATTTTGCGCTTTCTGTGTTTTTGCTCCTAATGTGTGCCAGCATTGCATTTAGTAGCTACAAGACTGACAGAATGATCACGTATGCATGTCACTGCTGAGGCAGTGAAATTCATTTAGATTTGAGCAAATCGTCATTGAACAGCCTAAATTATTTCCTATAAATTGTCATATGCTCCAAAATGAAAAGGTGTTTCACTTGAAAAAAAAAAAAAAAAGATAGCCACTGTCTGTCCCGGTAAGACTCTAAAACCTTTACGGTGTGTTTACGGCTGTGCCCTATAAGGCAATTTCTCCCTGTCAGTGTGTTTGTGATGGATGTCAGGCTGTATATGCTGCCGAATAGCTCATAAAAAACACAAAGCAAGATTTTGATTTGACCCAACGCAGATTTTTGAGAAGTTGACAAGCCCATCAATTTATCATGTGCAGTGTGTAAACTTAGCTGTGGACCCGCTGGTTTAAATCAGCCTTGAAGCCCAGTTTAGCGGCGTGGTATGAAGCGGGTGAGACAGATGACTGACCCCTGAGCTCTGATCACAGCAAATACATCTGACATGAGGCAGCAGGTTTGTGCCTTCTCTACTCTGATCTACCGTAAATATTTTCATCTGGATGAAATCTGGGCGGCAGTCTGAGTGAGCCACTGCTTTCCAAACTTTTAATCAGCCAAACATGGGAATCTTTCAAATTAAAGAATTTTCCCACCAGTCACGTTAATGAAAACAAGCACAAACTGATTATTAAGTGAGTTAATGTCACTTGAGAACTTTCAAAAGAACAAAAGTGAGCTGGGGGGGTTGTGATCCAACCCACCCACTCTAAACTGAAGACTGTGTCTTCCAAGAAGACAATCACATGCCCTCAGGGTCAGCTCCACCTTGACCCACCTCTACAGCGCCACCTTTCTGTGCAAGCATGCAGAGTAGGTTTGATCGGCAGTGGGGTCAGGAGCATAAACAACTTAGCAGCCAGACTAAACAGACCACACATGTCTTCCAAACACATTCATCCTGATGTTCATAGGTGAGCTGGTGTTCGGTTTGGTCTGTGTGTGCAGCAGCAGCATGAGGTTTAATTCATGCTCTTTGATGCAGATCATGAGCTGGCAGCGTTTTATTCTTGCCTTCTAAAACAAGTAATGATCTTTCAGATGCCTGTTTGAGACACTTCAGCGGTAAAAATAAAGACAGACAAAACAATCTCCGTAAGGTCCCTTCAGAAGCTGCCGGGGGGCTTTTGAACATATCACATGACTTCCCTCTGCAGACGAGTTAGCCCACTTTCCTGACAACTGTAAGGTCTTCAGTGACACCTTAAGAGAAAAACAGTTTCCACTTATTTTTCAGCATCATCACGTCTCAGCCTCGTGTTACCATTGTGTGTTTGGAGATAGATCTAGGAGCCTCTGCTCATCTCAACTTTTGCTTTGAATCAACAAAATCAGACCTAGCTTAAATTCATACCTGGCAGCTACAGTGAGTCATGCATCATAAACACCTAGAGCCAACACCAATCCCTCATTTTGCACATGTTTGAGAAGATACAAACGTCAGTCGGACTGTTTATTACACTGCAAAATTACCGTCTGTGGCAGCCGTAAACAATCCCTTCTTCTAGAAAGATTCATGAAGGCGTGTGATCATTTTTCAGCAGCATCTGTGTTTGATGCCAGTCCCAGCAGAGCACAAAATAAAACCCAGGGGTGCTGAGCTGCTAGCTGTAGTCTGTGTCTGGGCTGTTGATACTTCTGACATCATTAATGTGAGTAAATAAAATACAATTTAGGGTTTTTGTCTTTCTGCTTGGTTTGCAGCACCAGCAGTGTTGATGATAATGGTGTTGGTGATGCAACACCAAAGGATGCCTGCAGCATGTTGATTTTAATGACTTTTAACACATTTCCATTGCACAACTTCCACTTACTCATTCACCTACACACACTAAAAACATCAGCTAAAAAGAAGCCAAGAAACTACCTGGCAGTCATCCCTGCATGATCAAACACTGGAGAAACATACATCTTATAGTCCATATTTTTCTGTTTTCTGTTTGTCGTTTGGTGAGGTTGTGCATGTATGTGATCAGATTTATCGGAGCCACATCAGTGCCAACAGCAGAGAACAAGCAGAAGCCTCAGGATATTTCATGGTTTCTGTTAACAATGGGCCACTCATGTGTTTCTTATCACCTAAACTTCAGTCCTACCACAGAAACTTTCAAGGCTTGGCTTGGCTTTCCTGAAGGCCCGGTCTTGGAAACAGCTTTTTAAAGAGAAACATCAAACATTTGTTTTGCTAAAGCTCCCTTTTGTTAAAGCTCCCCTTTGTGCAACATGTAAAGACCCCCGAGTTATGGCGGGAAGCTCGAGTTTCTAATTAAAGGGGAAAATGTACCCTGCTAATGACATCATCTTTTCTCTGATTTCTAGTTTGGGGAGTGTATGTGTGTGTGTGTTGCTGCACAGCAGCTGGTTTTAGGCATTTGACGTTCACAGCAGTTTGAGACTTCAAACACTCACTCACACACCGTCAGGTTTATAATTTAACTTTATTGCACCTTGTCACCATGTTTGGTGCTATTGTGCCAAATGTCTGTGGGAACTTCCGCTCTAGGAGTTTTCAGGAAGAAAACTTAAAGAGGAGGGAAAGAATTGTTAAAAACTCGGCTTCTCAGTGACATCCAGCAACCAAAAACATTGGATTCAAACCAGCACCCTATGATAAAGTAATACCCTCTTACACAGGGAACTGCTGGTTGAAAAAAATTAAGCCTACCATCTCTGCAGCAAGCTGGCATTTCTTCTGTTTTGTAAACAGCAGGGTGTGGAATCATTTTCACTGAAGTATCAATTTGATGAGTGTGACATATTTTTCCAAACAGATGAAACTTTCATGTGGCTTATCTTTTTCTGGGAAGGTCTGCCTCGTTCGCTAGTTTGTTTCCAGGATTTCAAATTTGCTCCAAATGCTTGAAACTAACTTTAGAATCAGGGTCTAGATCATCATTATTATAATCTAGCTTGTCAATCTCCAAGACCTGAGCCCAGCTTCATGCTGTTACATCACTTCCATCTCTGTCGGCTCATGACTCAATTCATAATTCATCCGAGGCAGCGAAATCATGAAACATGATCTGACAGATCTCCATCTCCTGACAGTCCCCTGCGTGTGGGTGACAGCTGTGAAAGCAGCCCTTCTCACCGCAGCTCTCACATCACTGTAATTGTTCACAGACCGACCGAGCGTCTGTGTAGCTCTGCCACATCCCATCACTCTCAGCCGTGCCACGCTGTGTCCGCTCATCCGCGAGGAGGATGACACAGGGCTGGACATTCCCTTTGACACAGGAGGACACCCTGGATCCAGCTCTACACACTCTTCCACATGTTTTCACATTCTGACAGAAGCCGGGGAGGAAGGAGAGCCAAACGGGGAGGTCTCTTCCTGCCACGCTCAGAGGGCTGTTACAGGAAAGCAGGTCGGTTGATCGGTAATGGGAGAAGACAGCCGGCTGGTTCAGTGGAGGTTAACGGCTAAGCGTAAATGGCAGCGAGGAAAAACAGGAGAGCTCAGTTTAGGGTCTTTGTTTAAGAGGTTTTAGATTAATCCTTTGTTAAAGTTGGAAGTCTTCTGGGAGAAGTTTGGGTTGTTGGAGTGGGATATGGTTTGGGGGAGATCGTAGCAAAAGATTTGTTTGGGGTTTTTCATTTGTGGGATGGATCTCTCTGAATTTCTGGTACTCACTGGATCTTTTCTTCCCATTCTTATTGTATCATTTTTAGTTCTCGTTACATGCAGCCCATACAGAAAAGCCCATTTGTAAAACCTTGATTCCAGAAATGCTTTTATATCTAAATAAAAGCAGGATGCAGTAATTTGCTGATCTTATAAGCCAGTATTTGGTTTGCAATAGGAGATAGAAAACACCTAATGTTTTCTTTAAAAATAATGGCTCATCTACAATCTGGTGGCAGCAGCAGCATGTTAATTTCATGCAGGATCCTGTCTTTTCTAAGCAGAACAGTTTTCTGAAAGAAATCATTTTAATTTCTACTAAAAGACTTCCACTTTTGTATAATCTGAAAGGGGGCATCCGGAATTGAACCAGAGACCTCTTGATCTGCAGTCAAATGCTCTACCACTGAGCTATACCCCCATGTGTTCTGTGAAGTAAGCTACAGTTTTCAAACATGGAGCCACCCTGATGAGCTAGAAACTGCATGTGGATCAGCATTGACTTGTTAAAGTACGGAAAAATCTTCCCTGAAACGACCTCTGAATGGTGGCACATGCTGCTCTAAAACCTAGATTTCCCTTTTAGCATTGTCGATGCCTTTCCAGGTACGACAGAAGCCAGTTCAATAGGCACTAATGGACTCAGATACCATTAGAGATGCATGGCTTTTTAACTGAGCACCCACAACAAGCTTCATGGTTATATTTAATGGCATTAAAGCATCAAATTTTCCATTAAGAAATATTCCAGAATTTTTCCACATTTTGTTGACAATGTTTTCTAGGCTGCAGAATCTCTGCTCACCTTTACTTCTGAGACACTCTGCCTCTCTAATGAGCTTTTAAATACAATGAACTGCTGCCATCAAATTCAAGAGTAGTAGTATTTGTCATGAAATGGAAAGATTACTCACTTTCATTTGTTTTTTTATGGCCTATTGAATGAAATACTGGTTTACAAAATATGCAAGTATTTTAATTCTGGTTTTATTTACATTTTGCACAGCTTCCTAGCCTTTAACTGTGGTTGTAGTCGACCTAACAGTTTAAGAAACGCTTAAGCATCCTTGTTTCTGTTTAATCATGAAACTTATAAAAGAAAAAAATCTATTTTTAACCCAAAACAGCAAAACAGGATGCCATTGCCTTTTGGCAGGTATATTGCATTCATTGTTTTGATAGTAGGTTGATAGACTGGTATGCTTTTTTGGTTTTAAGATCTGTGTCTGTCCTTATTTCACAGCAGGAGACAGCTGTGACATTTGAATAGTCACAGGGTTGTTTACCTACATTTTATTCTGTGTCAGTCAAACACAATCAAACACATTACAGATGTGGCAGAAGAGTTCCATTAGCTTTTAGACTGCAAATCTTTTAATAATTAATCAGCATGCTTAAACACCGACTCTTTGTTATTTAGTCATGAAAGATTTAAAACCGGGGGGAAACGACGGCTTTCATTCATAACCCCGGATCCAGGGCTGCTGAACACAGAACGAGATGTAACAGGATTTGACTGACAACCCATCATTTGCTTATCAAATTACATGCATTTGGGGAAATTTTCAGCAGAAAAAAACATTTTAGATTTACTTTAGAAGTTATTTTCTTTATTATTGCTCTGCTGTACAAATGAAAAGTCAGCACTGGCACATTCAAAGTTCTGAAGAGTGTGTTGTTACACAGCAGGAGGGATGGGATGTGGTTGGGCATTACAATCACACATGACCTGGTGTTTGGGGACACAGCACAGCTGGAGCAGCTTCAAACCCAAACCTCCTCCAAACAGCCCTGTCACAAATATTCACAAGTTAGTCCTAACCTTTCTTGATAACATCAACAGCATGTGTTTAGAATAATTCTGCAAACGTCATGCAAGTGTCTTTATGGCAACCTGCCGCGCTTCTGCAAGGTAAAGGGAGAGGTTAAACAGATGTTTCACAAATCTTCTCGGGAGGAACGCGGGTGTACGCTTTAACACCGCCGAGCATGTTTTCAGAATTTTCATTGCCTCTTTGAAAAACAGCCATCACCCGCCGAAGCATCTTTTATCTCTCTGTTGAGGCAGGCATATGTCTGGCAGTGTCAAAAATGTGCCGACTTCGGGAAATAAAACATGTGGCGGTGTGCCAGACAGGGCTGTCTCTCAGAGCATTCACGCCAGCTGAGATCTTAATGAGGGCTCACAATGTGAGAAAAGAGTTTCATAATTTAAGACTCTGGGAGATTGAAGGATGTGGCCAGATTTATGCCTCGGTGCTGCACTGTATAAACAGCCGCAGGACAGGCTTTTTTTGGGAGGGGTCTGTTGCCCCAAGAGGCACAGTGCACTCCCAGTTCGTGGCTGTGCTCCACACACAAACACACACACACACACACATTGCAGGTCACTGTGGTTTGTATTGCTGGTCACATAAGCCAGGCTGGCATGTGGCAGGAGCAATAGTGGTGGTCATAATTTACAAAACAATGCCTCCCATGGCGGCGGTGCCCATTTGATCTGAGGCAAATCTGGATGTTTAGTTGTCCCTCACTACATTAACTCATCTCTCACTTTATCGTCTCTTCCCACATGCAAATGACTTATGTAACAAATCCATGTTTTACAAAAGTATTCTGTTAAAAATTAGTCCTGAAAACAAATCCCTTGAAATGAATCCATCACACTACAGTACAAGAGCTAATCTCCAACTGCTGGTCCTGTGCTGAATAAGTTATAAAAGTACCCTTAAATCAAAGAAAAAGGGTGCAGCTCTACAGAGGAATCTAAAACAAATTATCCGCAAGTCGTCTTTTTGGATCCTTGGTGCAGTTCTTCTCTGAGGATCTAGATACTCTTATCTGGCGACGAGAACATGGTATCATCCGTCAGCAGTTCACTCATCTTTAGCAAGGTCAGCACAGCTTAACATTCCTGTTCACAGAGCCAGGTCTACATTCACCTGAAGCAGAGAGAACCGGTCGATTACTTCAAACTTTACAATCTCACTACATGATTTTAGTTGTGCTTTTGCAGTTTGAGTCCCGACTTTCATGTGTAAAGCTCGCGTGCTGCTCCTTTTAAGTTAAAAGCTGCAGCTAGACCAGTGAAAAGGTGACTCATGAGACTTCATAGGTCAAAGTTGCTTAGTGATCAACACTAACAGCACCTTCCTGAGCCCTATAAAGACAGGAACTGCCCATTCTGTTGATAAAGGCAAGAGTAAATGTGAACATGATATCTACAAGCCTATCTGAGTAAGCACTGCCCGGGTGTTACAGCAGTGTTAAAGGGCAAACTGGGGGTATAATGACTGTAATACTGTTGGTTTACAACATCACAAGCTAAAGCAGTTACTGAAATCTGTTGATAATTCTCGTAATTACTCCCTCAGCTTACCGCTATTGACGAAGATTGTCGTTAAGCGGTTTACCATTGAACTATAAAAGTAAACTTCTATGAAAATAAAAATAACATCTTAACTTTCTTTCGTACTCTACTTTCAAAAACTAGACGTATTGAATGATAGGAAGTCGCATTTTCAAATTAACCGAGCAATAACCATCCTCCGGTTTTCTTTATTGTGAGTGTTTTTCACATGTACATGTACACCCAGCATGTTCCAGTATGAGTCACTGGTCTTGTTAACCAGTCCCTCAGCTGTCCCTGGGATGATTTGCTTAGAATGACAAAGGAGCTGCAGCATGTGAGTTAAGAGTCCCATCTTGTCCATTTTACGGTCTTGGGAGGAGGTTTATTTAGGTCGGGGCCCCCTAAATCGTCCCTGGTGGCTCGGCGCGAGTGAGGAGAAATCCCAGAGGTACTGTAGACCTGGTGGCCGATGGAGCCGAAGGCCTCACAGTAGGATATAAAATTGGCTACCAGGCTTTGTTTCTGAGGAGGGTAATATCTGAGGCTTCATTTCTTTCATTTTATTGTTACTATGTTGTTCTTTTCCCTCCCTGACTAATGAGGCAAGGCAGCCAGGTCAACACTTATCTGTAGACCTGTAGGGGGACCATTGTTGCGGGCCATTAATAATGCAAAGAAAGACCAGCCTGTTTCTTTGTCTGGAAGAGTGGAAGACACCTCCCTTTCTTCACCCTTCTCCATTGCAGACTTCTTAGGGGTCTGCGTCTGTAAAGTGGGCTAACGACCAAAGCGCACAGAGTCATGAATCATGGGTGGTTAGTGGTAGACGCTTTTATTCACTCTGCAGGACGTGCAGATGCTTCGTCACAACATAGAGACATCTGTGAATGAGCTTTGGTTAAAATCTAATCTTTGTCGCAGTTGATTAGTGATGATTGGTGAACTGTCATCCTTAATAGATTTGCCAGATGAAAGAAACTGACAGAGAAAGAGAGGAAAGTTTTTCAAGATGGCCAGTTGATTCCTTGTTGTCAGCGATATGTCTCATCTGCCCAAAGATTCATTTGACAGGTGAATGTGCTAAAAAACACTCCTAAGAGTTTCAAAGTGGTCTTTGTGAATTTATTAACCTCCTATCTTGTGTTTACCTCACTGAATACATAATTCACTGTGGAACTTCCTTTAACCTCCTGATCTGAGACCAGTTCTTCTTCTATGAGGTTCAGTAAGGTCATTTATCTGTGGACTCCCATGAAGGAAACAAACTCTTCCTAAGCTTTCTCCTGTTTAGTTACTTTCTGGGGCACCACTTTCTGATTTCAAAACCAAGACTTGACAGCAGATCTAAACATGGCCCACTTTGTGGCCCTGCAGGGTCAGACTGGTGGGGCACAAACAATGCGGCTGATTAAAAGGAAACACTCGGTCCATACTCCCTCCCTATGGCAGGTTTCTGTTAGGGCTGTCTTGATGTAGGATGACACAAAACATCTGGTTCCGCTTTAACTGCATGGGGCCGACTAAGCCTCCCTGCAGGCTGGCCGATCACAGACAAGCATGAGGGAGGAAGGGAAGACGGAGGACAGACAGACAAACTGTGGAGTTTATTAACAAACACAGACTGAAGGTTTAAAACAAAGGCCACACACTTAAATGTTGAATGGATGATCCACGAGCCTGTTGGCTGTGTCTTTGGTCAGAGATGTTCAGTATTATTGCATGTTTTATTAATTCCTTTGTAGAAAAACTTTGTGTTTTGTGGTGTGGTCAGACATTGTTATATCAACAGTAACTGTGCTATATAAATCTACTATAAGACGGTTGTTTCTTTTCTTTACTCCAAACCTCACCAGTTTTATAAGAAAATTACCTTAAATTGTAGCATTTGCACTCGCTTTGCTTTTTCTATGCAGAGAAAAAATGGGGGATTCCTTCAAATCTTTCCCATTTTCTCCCTACAAAATGACATTCATCTGTTGTGTAGCTGTACACCAACATTGTTCGCCTGACAATATACACACATTCAACAAATCCCACTGTTAAGTTTGAACCTACATCCAGACTTTAATCTACGTTCAGACTTATTGCATTTTAATGTGAAAGGAAAGAAAGCTGATAATTAAGACTTCTGCTTTGTTTGATTGAAATTAGATTTTTGATCACATTACAGTAAGAAATTGTAAGGTCGAGTACAACAAATGGCGCCTGTCTTGAACATGACTGACATTTTTGGCGGCTTATTATATGCCATCAGTTTTTGTACCTAAATCTCTCAGATATGTCTAGATGCTGACAAACAGCATGGCTGCCTGGTTCTTCTATAAAAGTAGGGCCTATACATTTGTCCTGGCAAATTTTGTACTTGTATCCTAAACTTAAAGATGCAAATCAGTTTGATTTGATCATATTGCCAATTCAAAGTATAGCAACCTCTTGACTGATAGGGAACAGCTATGAAAGCATCAACACAATACAGTAACGTCAGTATTTGAACAAAAGCAGTTCTCGTATCTAAAACATTTGTGGGGAAAAAAAACACTGCATGTTGGTCAAAGAGAGACAAAGTCTTTTCAAGATTGCACACAGATACCGAGAGCAGCGGTAAATGGAGCTGCAGATGGAGAGCGATATGGGTAGAGGTCAGACATGTGTACAAGGAGTAAAGGAAATGAAAGGGTAGGGATGTGCGAGAGTACATTGAAGAGAGGCTCGGTAGCATCAGGAAGGAGAAGGTGGGGTAGTGTTGGCTGTAGAGATGAGAAAAAAGGGAAGAGTTCAGGGGTTAATGACAGCCTACAGTGAGAGAGGAAGGAGGTCATGAAACACAAGAGAAATTCTCAAGCCAACTCATAGTTTTCACAAGGTTTAAGATCACAGCAGAAGGTGCTGGGTACTAATTTGGCTCATTACGGTCAATAGAACTAATGATTGCTTTTGTTCTCCTGCTTGTGAGTGTGTTGGTTGGTTGGTTTTCTTTGTTTTAACAACGGATCTGTTTACGTTTAGAAGAACCCATTAACATCTACATCAATTAATATGTATTTTTAAGATTTTCATGAAGCTAGTGTCCTAGACGAGCAAAAACTGGCAGTCTGACTCAGATTTAGTCATCTAAGATAGCACTTAGAGCGAGAGATAACCCCTGAAAAAACGTCTGGTTCTATTTAAGCTCTTTATGTCAGATCCAATGAGTGCACACTGGCATTGTGAGCAGAGGCCAGGAAATGCATTGAAAGTAGGGCAAATGCCCAAACTGTCAGTATTTTTTCTGGGATTTGATAGTTGTAGTCTCTGTGAGGATCACATCCTTTGTTTAGATATTTTGGAAGTTATCTTTTTCATTTATATTTCTCAGATTTAATCCCTGTTATGTCACTGAAAAGTTGATATCCTCATTGACAAATTTGTTTAGGCTCCTGGAGCGATAATCTCCTTTCACGCTTCAATAGCATTAGCCTGTTGCTTTTCATTCTGAACACAGACGAGGAGCAGATTGCTCCGGAAGAAAGATCCCTCATAAAAACCCCACAGCCCAGCTCCACACACTGTAACTCCAATTCCCACTTCCTCCTTATTTTCCACACATTTTTCTAGCCCCGTGCTTAGCGCAGTCTCTTTATTCACCTCCACACCTGTTGCGACACATTTGTCCGTAATTCTACCTAAACAGCGACTGACTTTCCCAAGCTTTAACATCTGGAAAAACTAACCCATATGCCAGCTTCTCCCCACACCCCCAACCTCCTCCTTCCCTCAGGTAATTTCTAGTGGTATGCCATTTACCATGCTCTGTAAGGGGTGTAGAGACAGAATCAAGCAGAATATGGTGAAACTTGAGCTCGCCCTCTAAAGTGTCAGCAGTAGTTCAGGATTAGTTATAGATGGGACAACACCAATTATTAGGAACCCAGGAACAAAAAAGAAGTATTTCTGGAAACTTCCTTCGTATTTTTCCAGCGTGTTTCAGTTATGGAAAGGGATGGTGCACGTCTAGTGACCACATGCTAACAGCTTGCAGTTTGTTCATTATGAGGCTGGGATAAGCTCTGTGGAAATCTTTGTATTATCATACAACAATGTAAAATGGGATCAGTCAGCTTATTTTTAACCAGAAGAATTATCTCATCCATGTGCCCCAATTTGTGCTGATAGCAACGTAGCTAATGGAAGTGATTGTTCGATCATCCAGGGAAAATTATGATAAATGGAGTATTTGGTGTGTTTGAAGTGTGATTTTATACCTGTGACTGGCCAGTGGCTTGCCTGCATTAGACAGTCAGAGACATTCAGTTTAGAGAATCAGGGTTAACAGAGGAGCTAAGCTAACATAAGGTCATCAGAGGAGGGTTTTTCCTCCTGTAAAAACAATTTTTAACCTTCGTCCCCCCAAAAAAAACAGGTTCAGGAACTGTTCAGGAACTTGCATGGAAAAGACAGAATAAGTTAGGTTCCATGGTGGTTGTTAGAATAATCACTGGTTTGCCCACACTTTTTACTATTCATACAAATATTGATAATTCTCCTATACCACAACATAAATCTTTTAATTCTGTCTCATGATAGTTTAACAATATGTCATGACACTTTATTCCGATATGTTGTTCTTTAATCGTCTGCATGTTTTTCTGTAAAAATGAAGTATTTGAAGCAGTGAATATCAGGATACATATAAAACTTGTATTTAATTAAATAACATTAGTAGCATTACACACATTTGTAAATAATCTGATGAGATAGAAACTATGTAGATCGGGGTGCGTGTGTTTCTTTTGTCCATCCTGTTTAAAAATGTCCCCTTTCCTTGTTGTTTATTATTGCACCTCTTATGAAGGAAAAGCTAAAATAGCATTTGATAACGCGAGACGCCAACATGACAGAACAATGAGCACAACATAACACCCTCCTGCTGTCTAGCGCAGCACAATGAGCATTTATCATCCCAGATGGACCACAAAGCACCTGTGCCTCTGGGTGCTAATAACAGCTTCATGTTGTATGGATTTTATTTGTTTGTTGGGTTTCTTTTACATAATTTGCGAGGTAGCAGACGCCTCTTTTACAAAAGGTGCAGAGCATCAAAGAGAGGCTCGACAGCTTCCTATTGCCTCGTGTTGACATACACATATGCTCATGGGCTTAGGCATAAAACTGGAGCAGACACACAAATATCCATGACCGCACACACACACACACATGTATATAGACATACGATAACTGTGCTAGGATGTTTTCATGCTAAATATACACCCTGTGTAGAGCCCGGCCTGTTATAGACATACACCCCCTCTTACTTCTCATATTGCATGAAAACATAAAAGGCATAAAACACAATAAAAACCTTGAAATGCAATAAATAACAAATATGGCAACCTATCTCATGGGGTCAGGAGAACAGTTTGCTTTAAAGTGAAATTAAACTTTTGTAGCACCTTGTTAATTTCAACAGCTGAGACTATAAAAGATTTATACACTTCAGAAGTGTTTTAGTACATTTAAAAATGACTTTATAGGCTTGAATTACAACAGCTTCTCTCTTGTTTTTCTGGATAAATGTTTAAGTCGGTGCGTACCGCAGTCTGTACATTTCCCTGACAGATTTCGGCCTCATCAGTGGTATTTTTAGTGAATGCAGTGCCTTTTAAACTGGAAAAGAAATATAAACGTAAATTTTAGAAATATTAAAATGATCTGCTTTTCTCTTCTCATTGACAGTATGTTAATGGTGTTGTATTTGCTCCAGTACACAAAACTGAAAGAAAAAGACTGTCCCTAATGTTATATTAATGTCATCTACAAGTCATTGGGTATTATAACTCATTTATGTAAGCCTGATTGTAATGAAATAGTCAATCATGGCAGCTCAGTATTGCTGCCTGCTCCCAACATGCAGCTCCCTCTTGCTTTAAATAAGCAGAATCTGAGCTGAGCTTTAGGGACTGTTGTCCTTCCTGCCATCTGGTCTCTACTTGCTGCCCTGCGGAGCATCGCATCAAACTAAAACCACTCTTTCCCTCTCTCTGTCTCTCCCAAGGGTCTGCACAGGTGAGGTGAGGTGAGGACACGATCTACATCTCTGCCATCGCTCCATCAGCGGAACAAGTGCCTCGGTGCCGGCCACCCTCAGGTCACCTCATCCGGAACAGGCGCCAAACAATAAACGTCTTGAACTGCCGTCCCTTAGAAGACCTGCACAAAGCAAATATTTGCGGCCATTATATCTCATTTCTCCTGGCAGGCACCCATCACTGAAAAGTTCAGCGGTGAAGGGTGTTGGGAGAGAGAAGGAGCAGGAAAAGTGGGGGAGGAAGAAGTTACCCTTTCAAAGTGCAGCCTGCCTGCTATTTCTGCTGCACTGTGGGCAGGGAGCATCTCATTTGTAAGTGCCGTTGGCTGACAAAAAAAGGATTCCCCTGCTCCCTGCCTATCTGAATGCCTGTATAAATACTGGATAGAGATATCAATTTGTCCGGGTTTTTACACCGCCCAGCAAAGAAACCACATGCTATCTATAGAAAACATCACAACAAACTTGGACCCTGCGGTCTGCTGAATTGCTACTTGTCTATTACCCATCAAGAAAGATTTAAGAGCTGCAAGAAGGAATGAGAGCCGCTGTAGTTTTCTCCTCTTAGAACCTTCTCCAAAGCCAACAACAGCTCTCAGTGGGAGACCGGAAGCTGTGAGACAGATTAGGGAACTGCAGTTTTGATGTCTTTCCCAGCTTGGTGAAGTAACATGAAACCCTTAACACCAATTGGATCCCCGTCTCCTCTGAGGCTCCTGAACAAGGGTCCAGATTACCTGCGCAGGCAGATTGACGGAGGAGGTCACGGCCGTTCCGTCAGTGCCGTGGAGAGGCTCGAAGCTGACAAAGCCAAGTATGTCAAGAGCCAGCAGGTGATCAACACCAAGCAAGAGCCTGTGCTAGTGCCCTGCTCCACGCCGCCGCCACAGCCCCGACGAGCAATTTCCGTCCCCGGGAGTCTAACTCCTCGCCTTCCTCCACGCCGTTTGTCCAGCACCCCCTTCTCCACACTCTCCGGCTCCTTCACCTCTAAAGATGAAAATGAAAATGATGATGCCAGAAAGGAGAACAGACGGACTTCTATTGATGTTGAGGCGCACAACAGGAGCAATGTGAACAATGTGACGTCTCCCAGCCCAAGGACGCCTGGACTTAATACCTTGGTAGCGCCTCACAGTGCACCTGTACTCAGAAGGAGTACGGGTAAGCGCATGCTGAGGCCAGACTCCCTTGTTATCTACCGGCAGAAGAAAGAGTGCAAAAGTCCAAGCAGTTCTGCTGTGGGAGACAACAATAACATGGAGGTGAAAGGCTACAGTTTTGTCCGCCGCCTCTTTCAGGGGTCAATGCGAGAGAAGGGTAGTGGAGGAGAAGGCCGGATCCAGAAGATGGTGATTGGCGAAGAGAAAGCGCCATCGCGCGATGGAGAGTCCCGTATGTCTTGGACCAATGAGAAAGATGCGATGGATGGAAGACCAGGGAGCAGGAGGTCCAGTAAAACTGACCAAGAGCGAAGCCCAGAGTCTATCCCTGATCCTGGGTTTAGCTGCACACTTGAACACACAAAGAATGGGTTCACAAATTGCACCAGCGACCAAGTAAACAATGGTTTCACCAACGGCAACCACACCAGTAGATATGATGATGAGAATGACCCGTGGAAGCGCGCATCCCCGCCTGCACCCAGAAGGTTTGGGATGTTGCAGCGCTCCAAGTCGGACCTGTGGCTGCGCTACTCGGTGGCGTTATCCGAGCAGGATCATTTCTTTGACTTTTGCGGGTTGGACATGGACATGATAGAGCGACTGGGTCGGGAGAACTTCCTGTCTGGTGCCAGCTCTATAGACACGCTGTCACTGGCGCTTCGCAGTGTCGGTGGGGACGGTTGTGGCGGCTCAGAGCCCAGCGAGTTCTCCCGCCACTCAGGAGATGGACTGTTCCAGGAGGAACTGGCTGAGCAGCTTCCCACCGGCGTGTCAATCATTGAGAGGAATGCTCGTGTTATCAAGTGGCTGTATGGTTGTAAGAATGCTGCCCGGGAAGGACCCAAAGAGTCAACAGTTTAGTCATAGGGACAAGATCTATGTGCCATGGAGTGCCGATTCTACAGATTACTGAAGTATTTTCTTTTTCAGTAAACATGTTTATCATGAGAAAGGGAGACAGTCTGTGAAATGAAAACCTTTAAATCTGCTGCAGTGCACTACAAGCCAATTCAGGAGATGAAACCGATGCAGAATTTCATTTGAATTTCTTAAGACATTTACAAGGAACTACTGATCAGATACTTCACAGTGAATTGTCAACAATATATCACTGTATTATTATGAAATTATTCGTTCCTGTTGAAATCCTACTCCCAGCATGCACATTGACAGTTAAGTCAGTGAAAAGATAAGAAAATAAAACTGAAAATTTTCAGCAGAAAACAGAATTTCCCAACAAACATAACCCACCCACTTCCACTCACTGACACCATAAATAAAGTGAATTGCTGCATTAATGGCAATCACTGTTACTACTATGTTGTTACAGAAAGTTGGAACTGAAAAACAGAAAAAATTTATTAGGAAATCTGTGATCTTGGGTTACTGAATATATCTACCACCATTGTACTTACTGATCATACAGTGATAAAAAGTAAAATCAGTACATAGAGCATAAATCAATCATACTGGTAATGGTATTATAGTAAATACATTCATTAAACACAATATCTTATTTTTTCTTATCGTTTTGTAACTTTTGGAAAATTATACTTGAAAACATGGGTCTTTTTAAAATCCATGGGCATTGATAAAGATATTTAAGCCATAGTTCTAAATGTTGCATTATGCAGTAAAATTAAATTAGTGTAAGTACACTGTAAAATAAGTGAAAATCACTGATTTCTCTGCTGCATTGCATATAATTACAATCCAATGTTTGAGTCTCATGCAGCAGAGAGGTAACAGCAGCAGAGCCTCATTATGCAAAGCTGCAGGCTTCGAAATGTTGTTTTTCTTATAAATTTCAGTCTAATATCTGAATGCAGGATTGGCTTTTCATGGCACTCCTTTATCTTTAGTCCCATGACTCCAAAGAAACTGGTTTCTGTAATTAGAAAATACTTATATCCAGTCAAAGTGATATGTTGTATATATAGATCCTATGGAAATGTGTGAGTATTGACTGTTCCTTCTGGCAAATGGAGCAGCTTCTCCCTGCATAATGTGTTGGTATCTGTGAGTGTGTGTGTGTGTGTGTGTGTGTATATGTGGACGTGTTGCCTTCTCCATTTTCTGCTGTTTGTGACTCATTTACATAAGTGTATTTATCCCTGATTTTAACCCCCCCCCCCCCCCCCCCCGTGACCCCTCATAAGGCACATATGTGTATGCTTATTTCACACATGCATAAACATCCCCTTAATGACTCATTTAAAATGGAAAACCACTAAGCTATGTTCTTTTTTTAAAATGGGAAGCTGTTGTGTGAGTGTGAAGTGAACCGTGAGTACCTCATTCGGAACTGTTCCAGTTTAGTTTGTGTGTTGCTTTTTCCCCCCCTTTTTTTTACTCCTTAAACGCAGGCGTTGGAACAAACATGCGAGACACCCCTGTGGGGTCATTAATGCACTGAACTGGACAGAAAGAGGGAAGAAAAGATAGCAGTTTAGCTTTCCAGAGATTATGTTAAACACTGAGCTGGATTCAAAGGAGCATCCACACCCTGGACAACAAGGAGTCGTGCTTGCTTTATAATTTTCCTTGTTACTTCATTTTACTTTAGTGTTCATCTTTCACTTGTTATACATTTGCTCAGTTTTTTAAGCCTGTTCAATGGTCAGTGCTATGCGGGTTTATGATTTACAGAAATCACAAAAAGGGAAATATATATTGTGAATGGTCAGACAAGCAGTTTTAACGAAACCAAATTTACTGCAAGACAGAAAGCAGATTCACAAAGTTAAATATCCACCTTTAAAAAGTAAAGGTATTCAGTTAAATGTGTAAAGGAGTCACTTTCACCATCTGGCATTTTACAGATTTTTAACCTCCCCAGCTGGCCCTTCAAAACAAGCATGGGGGGGCGAAGCCGCCCTCTCCTCCTGATAAGCACAGATCCTACCTCACTTCATCCATTCTTCTCTGATTCTAATATTATCTCCATGAAAGGTCATTTCCATTGCTCGCCCAGGAGGATGCCACTGAAATGTGTACAGGGTTGAACTATGTGTGGGTTCAACTGAGAGACCTTGTGGGCCGAGAGCTACCAAAGTCATGGCCGCAGTATATTTATACATGTGATAAACGAGCACACTTACTTGCAGCCTTGGTGTTATTATCTGTGTTTATCACGGGCAAGACACACTTCTGGAGCAACCTTCTTTTTTTCTTTTTGAAATGTATCTCTCCTTTAAAGCTCTTTGGTTGCATGTTTACAAAGTGGCTCTGTAACTTCTGATTCTCTTTTTTTTATTTGATGTATATTTGAGAGATTTAGTTTTTATTCTAAAGAGGTTTGTGTATGATGCACACATCCAATAAACACTCCTTTTAACTAAAGTATGTGTGAGGGTTATTTTTCGGTGATTATGTCTTTCATCAGTTTTAGAGCGCAGGATCCAAATCCTGCACACACCTACAGCAGCAATCTCGGATGAAGGGAAGAAGAAAATCTAGTTTCATCCTCAATTCATTCTAATTCCTCCCACAGTCTCATTACATCTCATTTTTCACATTATCTCAAGTGGCTGTGCGTTGATCCTTTTTGCATTCCCTGCATAGCACGCTCTTGAGAGCACTGCAACAGGTTGTGTTCGCAGACAAGGAGGCCTCTGTGTGGCCTGATGCTATGTCTACTCTGTCTGGGAGCAGACCCTCCACCCTGTCTGCAGCCTCCTCCTCACACTCGTCTTTTCTGAGTCAGCATTTGTTTTCACATGTTGCAGCACACAACCTCCAAAGGGAAAATCTGAAACTACTTTTCGTTTGTGCTGTCTTCCTAAACAGAGTCAAAAATAGAAATATTGCAAAATTACTCATAAAGACCCTAATTGGTGATTATTACGATTATTACCAATGTTTTACGAATTTGCATCCAGTGGTTTGCACACTTGGCCAAACACAAACAGTGGAAACCAAAACGATCTGGGAGAAAGCTCAACTCATGTTGCAAAACTATGTCGTCCCGAGTTTAAAAAACTTCGAACATGATCCCATTTCTTGTGTCCTGAAAGTTATTTCAGCCAAGAGCGATCAAAGAAAACCTTTTGGGCCCTTGAATCAAGGGTCAGTTTCACAAAATTGTGCCAATGAAGAGCAATTTCATAAATAATAATGGCTGGGAAATTGCAAATAAATGGCAAGGAAGCTCTGAAGTCCTCATTCTCATACATGGCTTTGCAGGTATTTTGTTTTTGTGTTAGAAGCACCAAAATTAACACAATAGAGGATGAGCTCATGTTACAAGCCAGACTGCATGGGATGGGCCTCGGCTAGCAGTTTGTTCGCTTTGATAACTAATTGCAACATCTATGAGCTCTTACACATAGTAAGCAGAACGATGGTCTGGCTGCTCTGTTGCGCTGAACAAATTTCCTTTGCAAAATGGAGCTTTATTGGTAAAAATGCTCCTCCTGGTACTCAAGTCATATTCTATATTTTGAAATTATTCTGTGGCTGAGTTTACACATTAATGCAGAACCTCACAAGGGGAGTGGGAGCAAAAGACAGGAGGGTGTAAACAGAAAAGAAAAAGAGCCAAGAGAAGAAAAGGGAGACTATGGAAAAGCTGAAACATCACATGGTCAGTGTAGAGACGTTATTTGTAAGTGGCACATTCAGCAGTTCACAGGAGAAACTTGATCCTGAAAAGTAAAGTGAATGTTTTTTTTTATTATAATCTTAAAAATAGCATAAAATTGACTTCTTCCATTGTCTCTGGACTATGTTATAAATTCTGCATTCTCATGGAGTGCAGACAATAACTATGCATCAAACCATGCACATCTCATGTCTGTCTTTCTTCCCATATGCAATACTCCCCCCTTCCCCACTCGCTCTTTCCCAGAGTAGAACAAAACAATAGCCCTCCTGTGTGTCTGTGTCTCAGTCAGTTATTCTGACCGGAGGGCCTGCTGTGACATCCTGTTTTGGGTTCATAGGACAAGGTTTAAACATTTGGTCATGTTTTGGGTTTGGCCTTTCTTCTTCAGCCTGCCTGGAAACAAACAGACAACAGCTGGCAGGGGACAATTTAGATCTGATCATTACAGGGTTAACGCGGTTTAGGTTGCTCCGGTGCTGTGCAAGCTAAGTTCTCTGGGCTAAAACTTGAGTTGATGTACCTGTTTTAGGATTCAGTGCGCTTGTAAAAAGGGAAAAACCATTTGGTAGATAGAAAAGAGGATGATAAACTAGCAGCTTTTCATTCTGCAGATGTGGTTTTTCACTTGCATAAAAGTCACTGTAGGAAGTTCAAAGACCTCCTGCTTTGCACTTCTGCCCACCAGCAAATTCTGTTCAGCAGAATTTGACCCACTTTTTGATGAAGTTGATATTTTACTGAACAAAAACATCTGCTGTATCTATGCAGGCATATCTTTAGAAATCTGATAAGCAACAAATGTAAACTATTCGTAAATTATACAGACAGGCAGTGATAGGTTTCTCTGCTTAGAGCCATTAACAGTCACATAATAGACTTATTCCTCACACTGTGGATCTAAAAATCAGACTTACTCTAATACAACATTGTTCCGTGTTATCTTGTTACAAAGCATTTCCAGAGCAAAGAACTCTGAATATAAGGTTTTTTTCAAATAAATCCTTCAAGTCAACTATTTCTCATCCTCACAAATTAAATATCCTACTCCAGTTTTGTGTCTGAGTGGTCTCCAACTGGGATGCAGTCATAACTCTTTTTTTTTCTTCATGCCCTGAGCAGCAATAATGTGTGTCAGGGTTGTGAAGTGTGTCAAAGCTGGCCTAGTTCTTCTGCGCCAGCAGACTGCGGATGTCTGTGCTTGAGAGAAGCTATGCTCATGACTCAGGGACACACAGGCATAAAACAAGTACAGTGGAATCTGCCAAAGGAGGTCTCAACCATTCCAGCCAATTACCAGCTGTTACTGAGGAATATTTTCATGAGAGGTGTCATTAAAACATCAAAAAGATACACGCAAAAGAGACTTACTGGTTGCAGGGGCGGTGGTCTCATGTAAAAGTCAAAAGCTCTGTTCAAACCTGAAACTGTTTCTGATATCACCAGTGCAAGCATGTATTTCTTTTAAACTTAAAAAGTGGCTTATCTTAGCGTCTTGCAGCAGAAACAAGATTTGTCTTGTGTATCACTGAAGACGTGATATTATGCTTATTGGGGTTTCCCTTTTCTTTGTCTCATCAATTTTTATCTATTTAGCTGTTGGACACAAGTATCATATGGAATAATACATCTGTGATTTTATATTGGACAAATTGAAGTACATTAATGTTATCATTATGTTAATTTGCATTCGGTTTGTTTTTTATTTTAAATCAGTTTTTTCCTCTGCTGCAAACATACATACATACCCAGTCAAAAGTTTGGACACATTTTCCATTAAATGTAATGGGAAAACATTTCCAAACTTTTGACTGGTAGTGTATATTATGTTTTAATACAGCAAAATTCTAAATAAAAGTGCTGTCATCCACATATGTTTCTGTTTCTGATGACAGAGGGTGAAAAAAGTCTGAACTGTGCCTGAAAAGTGGCCCAACTAAGTGTTTAGCCACAGACATTTGAAAATGTGCAAACTTGGTGTTCTGCTCTAATAAAACATTGATTTTATAACCTCATCTGTAAAAACCACCCTCCAGTTAAGTTTAAGACAATGTTTTTGCTGGGATTTCAGCTACTTTTAGTAGAGTGAAAGTAAGAAATGGCAGAATTTTTTCCATTTTCCTCTAAGATAAAACAGTCAGTCAGCTGCAGTGTGATGGATGCTTTCCCACATTCTCTTCAACATCATGAGTGTGAGTGTGAGTGAGCCTGCAAGCTACTTCTCAGACACAATAAACAGTAAAACTACAACTATATCAACCCCCTCCTCTATGGAGTAGCTAAGGCTTGTCACAAAAGTCCCTACATTAGTCATTAGTCTTTTTTTAAGTAAATGGAAAAAAGAAAGAAAATTTAAAGTACTTAAATTCACAGGTTACTGAAGAACCTTGATCTTTAATCAATTTGCTTCTGAACTTGAATTGAATGGTTTAGTGTCTAAACTTTAATGTCCTGGCAATGACAACTAGTTTGATATTGTGATGTTCTATGACACCGCTTGTTTCTTAATGCTACAACTTTTCTCCTTTTACCAACTACTCCTGTCACAAAATATATCCGCATAATACCTGCCTTGTGGGGATTTGAGGACACCTAAAAAGGTGACTTGCCTTTTAAAAAAAATAATATGAGTCATCAGTTGAACAACTGGAGCAGAATGGGCAATTCAGGTTGGTGGGCTTGATAAAATAAAGCATTTCAGACAAAATTGTGCTGCAGCAAAAAAAGTGCTGCAGTAATGCAGGCCATTAAATATCATGCATTTATTTTCATTCTCTGGTTTACTTTCCATGTGTGTAAGATTTATACTGACTCCTTAATCCTTACACTTATTAATACGTAGGCCTCGTACAAAAGCAAAGTAAAATATCACGTGAAAAAAAAAGACTGGAATAAAAGAAAAATTAAATTAAAATGGACTAAATGAATAACAATTAATAAAAAAAATGAAATAAATACCACCATACAGTATGAGTGACTCAAAGCAAAAAGATGATTAATATAAATCTGTTTAATAGACATAAAATAAATAATACAGGAGGATTTGGCTCAAATTTGCAACAGCAGGCTTCAAGGGCTAACAACAACAACATATGAATAACCAGCTGATTTATAAGACTCATACTTTGCACGCTGTATTCACAAGCTACATGTGTAGCCACCACTGAGCCACTGCTCCATTATGGATTAAGATTGTGGAATATATGAAAATTATCAAATGAACATAACATGGAATAACTTCATACAGTTATGTGAAACAACACTGCTTTTGTGTTCAGCTGGTGCTAACTAAGACATGAGGACTTACTGAGAGCTGGAAGTAATGAAGAAAGATAATTACAGTACAGAGCCCCAGGAACACAGAAAACGTTTTCCACCAGTACAAAGAAGGAATATCAAGAGGTATGCAAAGACATTATTACCCGTATGTAAAAATCTGTGAATCAGTGACCAGCATCAATTTATGATAAATTTGAATAAGATCTGATCAATTATGTTATTCTGAGGGAGATCATGTGATGACAAACTTAACAAAACAAACCAGAAAGACAAACAAATTAAAATACAAATAAACCAGAATATAAGATCTAGAAAACCAAGGAATCACAACTAAACCAATGAGATCAGAATAAATAATAAAACTAAACAGAAACCTAATGTGAAGCTTAAACCTGCTATTAAGACAACAAATTACCAAAAACGTACAGATCATGTCATGCTGAGTTATTGTGATATGAGTCTGCCATATGTGACCCTGGAGTGTAATTTGATACAGTTCTAATCTGACTACAGACTGACAGCCTTAGATAAAATGCTCATAACGGAGGTCGTGGAATGACTGGAATGATCCAACGCAGCAGCAGAAGAAGCTCTTATGTAATTCTGGTCCAAATACAACAGCTGGCTAACATCTGTGAACACAACCCAAACATAAACAGTGTTGTACCTGCAGGTTGTCTAGACAATTCAAAAATTATGTTTAACTATGGTCAGAAAGTCAAACTTCTCCCATTAATGGCTGAAATTTGAAGCCTGCGTTGAATGGAGGTGCTGCAGGATTCAGCTTTGATTTCCCCGCCTTTCTGTAATCAGAGCCATCACTGAGCTGAAGGTATCCTATGGCTAGGTTGGCTCATAAATCAGAGGAGTGGCCTCTTTCATTCCCCTCTCTGATGCATGACCCCTGCTTCCCAGGGAGTCAAGGAGAATGGCTGAGTCTCAACCCTGTGGGAAACCTGACCAGGAGCCTCTGCAAAGAAGACTAACGTCAGGACGGACTGCCAGAGGGATTCGGCTCTTACTGAACTTTCATGAGGAGGAGCAGGCAGGAGTTTTATGTGCTTTCCTTTCAGAGAGCCGGAGGTCAGTTGACCCTCACTGTCATATAACAAGGACAGACTGCAACTGGGCTGAACCGGAACTGAACAATGAACACTAGCTGTTTTCTTTCAGGCAGTAATACAGCTATGGACAGTTTCCTGTTTTGGGTGTGATTGTGGTTCAGTTCCTGACTTATATAGTTACAAAAACAATGTTCACAAGGGATGAATAAAGCAGCGAGAGGAAATTTTTTGATACAAATGGACAGTTTCCTTGCACCCTCTTCTTTAAGAGGTTTATAGCACTAGTATATGCAAGACAAATTACTTAAAAAAACAATTTTTAATAATTTCAATGTAATAAAATTTGTTTGAAATAATCCTCCACATGATTTTTATTTTCACAATAAACTCCTATTCATAGACAATGAAAACATCCCAGGTGTTAAAACGGCACTAAACATTACTCATCAAATGATAAACTTATTCATACTGCTCATTCCATCACATGACAAAATGATAATAATAATAATAATAATAATATTGATTATGATGATATAAATAAAATAAATAGATAAAGAAAGAAAGAAGTAAAAATAAATAAATAAATAAATTGTATTAAACAAGTACCTAATGTATCACCTGGTGCACCACATAACCAGCATGATCAGATAGCAGGACATGCAACAAAAACAAAGGGAAAAAAACACATGTCACATGGGTGCAGCCTAATTCTTTGGCTATTACGTGTTGATAATATTGTCTCTATTTAAACTTTTAAGACTTTTAAGACTGGCAATAGATTTTGAGAAGTCATGCGAGTTGAACCTGTTATATGAAGACTGAGTGAGATGAGTTACATTGACAATAGTTTGTTGTTTATTCTGTAAATCATGGTAAGTTGTTTTATATTAATCAATATCTACTGTAAGTATTTCATAATCTCACTCTGTGTTTTACAAAATATCTAAAATACTAATCTTAAACAACAACTTTCTCATATTTTGGTCATAGACACTATTTTGGCTATCACCTGTGAAACAGATACAGTGAAGATAGTTATCCATCAAATTTCCCAGCTCGTTCTGCCTTTGTGCCTTTGTGTGATGTGATCTCGTAAACCAGAGAGGTCCATCAACTAAAATTACAGTCATTAGAAAAGTTTGAAAATGACCCTTAGAGATATATTAGGTTAGTCATATGTAATGTCACCACTCTGGATTTTGGTGAACCGAGTGGTAAAGCTGCACATTAACCAAAAAAAAGATGGGGACCAAATTGGTTTATTTAAATTTCTTATCTAATTTCAGGATTTAAAAAAACAAAACTAAAAATGTGTTTTCAGACAAGTAAGCCAGCAGAGCGTTAATAAAAAAAGAGAACAAAGAACAGCTGGGGCAGACAGGATCCACATATGTCATTGTGGAGCAATTTAAAACCAAAAAATGAGAATTGTTGTGCCACTAAAATATTTAAATTCTAGATCAATACTTCATGTCTCGTGACATTCTGCGATGTGTGCCTCGCTGTGAAAATATTCAAGGCTGCTGCGTGGAGAGAAAACAACCTAATCACATAGTCAGATCTATTTCTGGTCATGTGGGAACAAGGAAACATCAGGTCGACAGCTGGCCCTCGCTCCTCGTCTGCATCAACGAAAACAGTCATCCACACTCTGATATTCAGCTCCCATGAGTGCACAGCGTTTATAACCACAAAACTTCCCCGTTCAGTCTATTTGGTCACTTAGTACACCTTCTTTCACCTTCACTGGGATTTTTTTTTTCTTTTTATCATACAGGATAAAAACGGTCTCCTGGGACCATATGTTCAGAATCTGGCCCGGCTACTCTCAATGACAGGGTCCTTAAATTATTAACTTTACGTGGATAATTTTTATGTTAACCCTTCGGCATTAAAGTGGGGTCACAGGATGCTTTGGATGTTCCTGCAAAATTGCAGGAATGCCAGGGGGTCAAATATCCAAATTCTATGTCCCATAAAATAAAGAAAAACTGAGCTAGCCTACAGTTGTGACCTTTAAACACCCACTTTAAAACCAAGAATAAACCTTTTCAATTAATTTTCTCTAATTGCCCAATGAAGTTGCTTAAACTATTGCTGTATTTCTCTCTTTTTTATTTTGTTTTACAAACTTTCTATCCTCATCGTTGCTATATATAGATAACAAGTGACCTCCCTTTAAATGTACATTTCACTTGGCTGCAGATGAAAGAGTTTAAGAAGGGGGAAATTACAGGATATGCAACCCTGCAAGTGTAAGCAGCCCATGCATTAGCATACGTAAACATTGTCAACCATGATGAGATGTGCATGAATTAGAATGATGAATTTTAACACTTAATCTAATTAAACACAATGTGCATGTTTTTTTCTTATTTTCTTTTTATAAATAAGCTTGTTTTTTCACCTTTACTCTTTGTTCCACAAACTGAATAGCAATTAGCAAACAGACTCAGTCTGAGTCTGCAGACAGACTGAGTCCAGGCTTAGGTTGTTCTGGCTGTACTGAGAGAAAAACAGATACACAGGGCAGAAAAAAGAAGAGTAAAAGCAAAGTAGAAATGATTTTTTTCTAGGATGCAGTGTTATAAAATCTCTTTGCAAGACTTTTCCAATGTGGAAGATTTTTTAAATGACTCAGCTCTCTTTGAAATTTCAAGAATGCGTTTGTGTTACTTCAGTCTGGAATTGTTACAGCTGCAGGAACTGCCAACATCAAACCTTTTTCAAGGTCCAATTGGAAGAATAAAAAAGAATATTCTAGTTTATCTGTTTCTGTGCAGCCCTGAAAAACAGCTGAACTCCACTAGAGACTCAAGAGTTATTTGAATTCAGACAGGACAGAAACAAGTGCTCATTTCTTTAAAACCTTTGAGTGCCCGTCTGCTCCAGACACCTATATCATGGAAGACAAAACTTGAAATGATGAAAATGACTGTAAACTGCAAATCTTAAAAGTACTGTAAACCTTACAGATTAAAAAGATTGGTGACTCTAGTTAATTTTGCATATAAACTGTCCCTGTAGGCCACGGTTAGCACACACCCTTAACGAACAACACTAGCGATGAGCAGAAGTGCAGCCAACCTCAGTGTGTTGGCTACAGATGAAGAACGTCTCTCTGCTTCGCTCTCCAACTTCCAACATCATCAAAGCAAACCAGCACTTGACCTCGCCCTGGTCTTCACCACAGCTCTGGGGTTAGCCTTTCCTAATTTAACCCTAGTTTGGTTGCCAGGGTGAGGGAAGGCCCCTCACCAAGGCGCCACACTGGGCAGGACCTCCCCTGAGGATTCTGCTTGCGATGACCCTCAAAACCCACAGAGGATCTCCACCTGACATATCATCCTCAGATACGGTCTAATTTAGGATCCTATAGAGGAGAACAGCTGCCACTTATGAGATTATCTGGCATGTTTGGATCGTTTTTGTAAAATATCTTTCTTGAAGTACGGTAAGAAATTAAACTGAAGAAACACAGATAACGAGACAACAACGGACTTTTTTTTTTCCAAGCTTGTCTTGAACCAGATAAAATCTAGAGCAAGTGATTTAAAACACGTGTTTGATAATAATGCAACATGTCTTGAACTTGTTTATGATTCCTGAGGATGTTCATCACTTGTGATCAGGAGGAAAGTAGTAGAATAAAAACCTACAAAGAAAAATATCACACAACAGATGACATATAAATTGCCCTTTAACCCACTAAAGTCTAAACTCATCTAATGCAGCCTGTTTTCTCTAATTACATTCTTCAGTCTGTCTGCACGAGCTGTCATGACCTGCTGCCAGGATTGTGCATAAAAAAGAATGCATCGCTGTGATGCACATACAGCTAAATATATGAGTTATATAAAAACTGTGTCATTAGGTAGGAAAATAAATACAAAAGCAACTCTGCATCTGTTGATGTTTTTTGTGCAGCTAATTTTAGTCATCATCTTGAGAAATAATAACAGGGATCAGCAGGATTTCTGACACATACTAATTAACTGTATTCCCAGTTCTATCTTGGTTAAAGCCATGCTGCTAAACTTCCAGCCAGACAAGCAGAGGAAATGTGTAGGCCTGAACTCACTCTCCGTTTGCAGGAAAAATATTTTCATTTAGTGCTCCTCTCTGCAAACTTTTTAACAGCCTCAGGCAGATCTCTGTCACATCTTCAGTCAATCCAGGCCACAGTTGAATAAAAGACGGTAGGATGTCCTGCAGGGAAAGCAGAGTGATTCGGCTGACTAATTCAACCATAATTTTGTTGTTAGTGATAGAACAATTACGTAGTGCATCACAGACGCTCCACAGGCGCTGAATGGTAGGACTGAACCAACTCTAGCTCTTCAGTCAAATAGACATTGGTTTGTTTGGGAGCTCTTCAAGTGAAGTAGAAATGTAGTTCGTATTTTTGGCTCTAACTGGCAGCACATTAGCAGTTGGTTAATCTGTTTTTAGAGCAGTAGATCACATTTCATGACTTCAGGAGTGAAACTTTTAAGCTGGATCTAGAGCAATCACACCATTCACAGAAAGTTATCACTGGTCATTGTCAGCAGTTAGTGGTTGGATGGTGAATACTTTGTGGTTGGTTAATATGTTGGGGGCAGGAAAACATAGAGCAAGTGGCTCTATTAAACAAGCTAAAGGAATATTACCATATAAATCATGCTTATCAGTCGTCAGAAGGTACAGAGTGCACCACTCTGATCCTACGCTAAAGCTGAGAGGGGCACCTCAACTAGATCTATGGGCCTGACAGCAAGTGATACTTGTATGGTTCTTGTTTTTTATGTTGTTACAATGTTGAAAAATCTACCAAATTCTAAGTGTTTAGAGGCCAATGATCAGCCAGTGATAGTAAGTGTAAAAAATTAGAGTGAGAGTATTTTGAACACTTATTCACACCCAGCTAACTCTGGTCCACTTGAAAATCGGTACCCCTACTGGCCTGAACACAAACAGACCGTCCAGTGAACCAAAGCAAAGAAGTGCCTCACCCGCTGCTCATGCTGGACTGCTTCCTGTGAAAACCACATTATGTTCGAAAACCAAAGTAAAAACAAAAACCCAAATAAAAGAATAAATTGCTAAAAAGAGTTTTTCAGAAGGTAATAAATGGTTTGGTCTGCTTGAGTGAAGTGCAATGTGAAAGTAAGACGAACCAAACGAAAGTTAAATATTTCTCGGCCACCCCTGTTGAACCTACCATCCCGGTGTTGATATGGTCCCAAAACAGAAGAGAAAAGGGTAATTTATTCCACGCTATTAAAACAAACATTGATGTATAAAAGCAGAAATTATCTTTATTGTTGACAGTCTATGAAAATTTTCTTTAAACAAGAAAATCACAAAATCCAATTTGATGATGACAACAGGGTTGGATCTAAGTTCACAATGTACAATCAACTCTATACAGAAGCAAAATCATGACCTGAAATGAAATTAGAATGAATTAATCAACATTCTTCAGAATGAATCAAATTAAATACCTTTTTTTTTGTTTTGTTTTAAAAAGAAAATTTCTGAAGTAGGTATTTCAGCCTTTTATTTCAAACAGCTAAAAAACAGCATAAAATGAGGCTACTCTCCCTTCACGGCCCATGAGTGCAGATACAAACTATAATTATGTTAGAATAATTTGTAATGTCTAGCCATGAGAACAAGCCTTAAAAATGCTGTCTACTGTGTGAAGATAACAGTCATGTGGAAAATTAAAATATGTATTTTTCTGGCTGGACTTGCTGTGTGTTTGTTTGCTGGTCATAAGTCATGTGTTTGTGCACACTGTTGAGAATTTTTTAAGATTTTCATCTGTATAATGGCATGTTTTACTAACCTAATTCTAATTCACTCAGGTTGATCATATTAGGTAGAAAAGTAATTACACACTACCAAAGCTAATTTTATTCTTTTTTCATGTTACAAAACAAAATTATTAATATTTACCGACTACAGAAAAGCTTTACACTGTTTGGTTTAATCATTTCACGTCTCCACCTTTAGGTTCATGTAAATGTCAACTCCTACCAATGTCTTTGTCCCACAATAGCTCTACCTCGTGACAGCCTCCATCAACTGCTTCCAAAGGTCCTTCCCCTCCTCTGATCGCAAACAAGCTGTGACACCCCAGATTCCCATGTGAGAAATAGAGATGGACAGAAAGAGGACAGCAACTCAGAGGACAAGCAATGGAAAAGAGTGTAGGAATTTCTGTTTGGAAGGAGGGAAAAGACTGACCAGACCAGTCAATGGAGAGACGGAGTGGGCTTTAATGACGTCTTGATGACAGGCTGGATGGGGGTATGCCCGGCTCCTGCAGGAGCAGAAGAAGGTTGTAAGACGAGCCATATGGGCTTGCATAGCCATGAATGGAAGCCTGCTCTTTTACTCTGTGACCTCGCATGTCTCCTACGCTGTTCAAACATGACGAGAAACAGAAGCAGTGAAATTTCCAGCTGTGCATCAGCGTGCGATTTCCGACTTGTTCATTTTGTTACGGGCCACTGGATCCCCCATTCTGGATTTGATGGGCACGGATGCATGACCAGCCTGTCGTGTATGAAGGTTGTTCCTAATGTGGTGGAAAAAGAAGATTTTCCAATCTCATTTGTATTAATTGGATTATTTGAAAAAGGCTGCACACTTGTATAAATCACTATGTAAACAATACGAGACAAAGCATTAGAGAATTTACACACTTAAAAAAAGATTATTTTCTGACCTGTTGGGAGTTAGGTGAAGAGACTGATGCAGTAAATGTGGAGTTACAGCCTGCAGCTGATTGGAATAGCTTGGTTTCAGATGGCCACACATACCTCCACAGCACTGTGTCAGCAGGCAAGACAGCAGTGAAGAAAAGTCTTGCTGCACCGCTTCAGCATTATGGGAAAAGGTAAGAGCAATGATTTGTTCCCATGTCTAACACGGTCTCACAGAAGGTAATGTAACCTTCATAAAATTCATACAAATTTCTCTTTTTGTGTCCAGTTGATGAAAAACTAAACACATCCAGGGATACAGTGTCATACAGAAGCCATGAGCCTCCACAATGAACTGAATAAGTGCAAGTAAAAAAGGTCACATTGTGAGGTTGGAAGCATTTAGTTCAGAGAAATTTGGTTGTTCTTTATTGCTTTAAATCAAATTTGTACATATGATGTGGGGAATTCTAACTCCAATCCTCCAGTTGTTCTCCTGCAGATTCTAGATGTTGCCCTGCTGCAACAAACCTGATAAAGTGGTTCTCTCCAGCAGGAAATTGTGAAGTTTTGCACAAGACCGTTAACACCCATTTTCCCCAAGCGGTCCAGCTCCCTCCAAGATGCTGCCAGGAGGGTGCCAGACTATCTGACCTGATCCATCCTTATTTGTATCCTTTCCGTTGGAGTCCCAATCTTTCCATTGCAACTTTAAATCTGTTAATTAATTTAAAGAATAATCCCTTTATGCACGATTTTATAAGGACTGTGTTTAAATATGTTGTCCTTTTTTTGTTGAAACAATAAAATATCACAACTTCTGCATATCCCCCATTCACGTCCTTTGTTTCTGTCACGTTTGTCTTCTTTATAATTCAAATACATAGCTGATCCATTGGCTTATATCCAACCAACCAGGAAAGGGTTGGCTGTGGAAATACAACAGATATCCTGGTTTAAATACCAATTCCTTTGAGTCAGGTGTGTTGCTGCCAGAAAGCATCTAAAACCTGAATGACAGCAGCTCTGAAGTACCAAAATTGGGGATTTCTGATCCAATTCGTGTTTCCATGTTTGTATTTTTGTATTCTTGTAGCAACATTGCCCCATTTGTTTATTTGAGAGTGGGGAGGCAAACACAATCCAGCTTGTGTCCTTTAGAGCGGAACATTTCTGTTTCATGCTTTTCAGTAGATTTTTAAAACCAGTAACTATAAGATGCACAGTAGTACTCTCTTACTGCCTAAACCTGACCATGTAGCTATGTACTTGCCAGTCAGAAGTTTCTGTTTCCTGTAGCAAAGAAGATTTTCAGAAACTGCAACCAACAGGAAGTGGAAGTGGAGAAGAATGCCTCTAATATCCTGCTTGTAGCTCTTCGTCATGCTTGGAGTTTCTTTGATGGGTGGGAGGGAAACTTATCATGCAACAAAGTATTTTCCCAAACAGCTTATTTCATACAAATGCACAACTTATAATTCACTGTTTACAACTGCCCCAGTTGTGTCGTTTTCTGCTTTGCAAAGTGTGCAAAACACTGAAATATTAAACAGGAACGTTGCCTGAAGTATACTGACTGTATGTCTACATTTCACAAGAATGACACTTCACTTTCATTTGATGTTCAAGCACAAAATCGAAAACAGAGTCTCTGCAAAGTCAGTGCAGAAGATAAAACAAGCAGGTTTTGTTCCATCATTCCTCAAAATGCAGCTTTCTCAGATACATTTTTTGGATGCCTTCTCACTGGAGACGGGCGGTTCTCACGGTGTGCTCCATGTGCACATACGCTTGTGTGTGTTAGTGTGTTTAGGCTTAGAGGTTGTAGCTGCAGGTCGGGAGCAAAAGCAAAGAACAACAACCCTAAACAGCTGTAGAAACAGTAACTTGAGCCTGACAGAGACTCCAGAAAGGACTAAAGAATCGATTTGCATCCCAGCAGCTACAATACCCGAACATGCAAAGTGGGGATGTCGTGAACCAGAGCTTTTATTGTGTGAGTGACCGAAATCACTGGTTGTCATATCAACAATGTGACATTCCAGTTTTCAGGCAGAATGATGAAATGCAACCCGCCCGCATGTCGTCCCATTTCAAATAACTCCCCAAACTATCATTTCGGACTCCAAAACATCTCAGCTGCTCCGTTATATTTTCTGTGTCACGCATGGAAATACCGAAGCTCATATTCGATTGGCTCACCGCTCCCACTGGTAGGTGGCCTCGGTTTTGTGAAAATAATCAATAGAGCCAACAATTGCAAACATAAAGTCGAGACAAAAACACATGCATATTGACTGAGAATATATTGATTTGTGTTGGTGGGACAAGCCCTGAACTATTTTTCGTGAACATCAATGACAGCAGAAAAATCAATGTATTTACAGCACGCAGAGGCAGACCTACATTTGGAGATCAGCTTTCAGCAGATACAGATAGAAGGTGCCGGGACATGTGTGCAGGTTTCTCTGGCCAAGGGGTGTCATAGCAGAGAGACTGCCCCTCTGCTGGGAAATGGTGGGTAGAAGCAGGTTTTCTTTTCCAAGGGGGTCTCAAATCCTAAATAGTCGGGAGAAGACAAAGTCGAGATTAAGCCTCCAGATTACAGGGATAAAACAGCCTGTGGGAACTTGTTTCATGCGAGGGGAGGGCCAGAGAATTGCTGTTATCTAAAAGATTCACATTTCTGTCACCTTTTTCTTCATCTGAAAACCTAGAAAAGTTTGATTTTGCTGTTCTTCATGCTGTCTTTGATAGAAATGTTAAGCCTAATCTGTAGCTTTTACATTATTTCCCAGAAATCTTGTGCTGTGGGACTTTTTTCTTGTCTTTGAAACCTTTTCAAGTGTCATGTAAATAAAACAAGAACCCTAACAAGTCTAGTCCAGCATAGCCAGAATACAGCCCATTTTAATCTCCATGAGACCATATAGTATGAAATAAAAGTTTTTTTGCTTTAAATCTCCCAGGGTTCACAAGATGGACAGGAGGAAGTTTTTTATTTTGTCATTAATCTCAAGAGTTTGTTTTGGCCTCACATTTGATAAGTGTTACTAATTTGGACATCCTCTGTTGAGGTGGAGAAAAGGTCTTAAAATGAATAGGTCAAATCTTATGCTATTGAATTAGTTGGATTTAAAGTGGCTGGATCTGTTTAGACTGAGTAGAACATTGGAAGGGATTAATTAACATTTGCCTGAGCATTAAGTGGTGATCATTCTCTAAGATGTCACATCTTTAAAAGATCTCATTAATATTCTGTCTCAGACGTCCACACATTATCACTTGAGGATTAAGCGGGGTTACAGGTTGAAAGAGAAGAGGTCATTGCAACCCTCCAGTGGGTTAGTCTAACTTCAAAAATCACTTTCTTATCTCTGCAGACATGCTGCAAACAATGGAGATAAACTCTGCAAACTGCTCTGCCTGCATGTTTGTTTGGTGGATCTCCTGCTTTTAGCTGATAAAACTATCAGAGTGGTGTCTAGTGCAAAGTTACAGCCAATCTCTCACAGTCCCTGTCTGAAAAATGACATCTGTTTTGTCTAAAAATTAATTATGACCACATTGTTTTTGTTACATTAGTGTGACTACTTTAAACTAAAGAAACCATTACAGATAGCAGCTTCTGTGGGTATTTAATATTGAGCTCTGTTCCGTCTACTTTCACTCTAAATCTACTGGGAATGCAGTTGGACGTCACTTTAAAGGGAACGTATCATGCAAAATCCACTTTTTTAAGCCCTTAAATACCCGTTTTGGTCTTTTTCGAGTGTTCAAGAGTGCAGAAAAATGTAATTTATTCACTTCCGGTGCAGCATATATATCTTATTTTTCTTTTTTGGTCATATTTTTCAGTCCGTTTTGTTTTCACTGCTATCTATTACGTTTTTCTATCTATTAAGTCGCTGTATTTGCTGCGGTTCCGCTAAATATGGTCATGGACTTCCGGGTAAACAGTTTTGTGATCCGCCATTTTCCCCTTCGCTTCGATTTTTGTAGTCCAACCGCAGTCATGCCGAA
>JAVQJG010232369.1:0-35474 GCA_036024015.1 Craterocephalus amniculus | reverse complement strand
AATCAAACCATTTATCCCAAGAAACACCAAACCAAATGGCTTGCATCTTACGGCATACAGACACCTGAATCTTTATGTACCAATGAGTCTGAAAGCTCCATTCTTTTCTCAACAATTATTAACCTAAAAGTGCGTTCCTGAAGACCCAAACAAGTGTAGTATTGAGTCTCAGGTTATTTGGATGAGAGGATTTGTGCAAAATTGCCTATATGGGAGGTATTAGGGGAACATCAGCATACATGGTAGCCCACCAACATAAGGAACTTCTCAACTTGTGAGAAACACTGTAGTGAACAACAATGTTAAGTGTCAGCTTTGCTTACACAACAATGGATCGGTCACATTTGAGGCATATAGGAAACAGATTTAAATTGTAAATTGCATAGACTGCTGATGTTTGGGAAACATTTGTGAATTCAAGCTTATGTTACACTTAAAAAGTTCACTGTTAGAGGTGATTCTTTATCGAGATTGGTGATTTAGGAAAAACAACCAATAAAGTAACTTAATGCAGATTTCACGTATATTTTATGTTACCTGTTTGTCCGTAGGCAAATATGCAGGCGTTATATCCCTGGAATGCATTCTCAAGTATTCCCTCTCCAAGGCACTTGAACACGACCTCTTGACCTTTCAGAAAAAGAATAAGTCACCATGGAGATTATGGTAAACAGAGGACCAACTCAGTTGCATGTAAGAATCTTCTATTATCTGCTGGATTTAATGGGATGCAAACTTGGTACAGAGACATGTTTGAAAAGATCCCCAAAATAATAAGATTCATGAAAGGTGCCAGATCCCTGTCTGGGAAATATAAAGACTGTGTAGAGAAATGTCTTGCATTGCTCACTGCCATGCCCTGGCTGAATGAGACAGCTGTTTAATGAGCTAAATAAAGCTTCGGCCTGAGCCCTTCAGGCAGCAGTCCTTCACTGAACAGATTGCCTTGTCAGCTCAGCACAAAGCACATGGAAGAATTACATTTCTATAACAAGATGAAAGATTTGATGAACAAAATGTACACAATGATTCTGATAATGTCTCTCAGACAGGTAGAAACAGCTTTTCTGTTGACGTTTGAAGAAAGAAATTTCTGTTATGGCCTAATTACAAAGATGAATGATACCTGGGGAAGGTTAATTACCAAACCTACATTATAAAAAAATTTAATTTATTCACACTCATATAAAAGTAAAATACAAAAAAGAAAATAAAGGAAAAAACATTTTAAAAAATAACGGCAAAATTGAATATTAAATATTAGTAGAAATAATCTGATTATACTGATGATAAATAAAATAAAAATGAATTGAATAAAAAAAAGACTGGAGTGGTTTGGGCATCCAGAGGTTCAGACAATGCAAATAAACTTCTTTGTAATCAGTTCAATCTAAATGCAAATGATCCCACATGTTGAAAGCATGCTCTGCTTTGCATCATGCAAAAAGAAGCTTCCCTTCAGAAAGGGACTTTCCTCTCTCCCTTAAAGTGGAAACACGACTGAGCTGTTTGAACGAGTGAAAGATCAGGCTTAGCCTTAATGACTCACCAGCATATTTGGGAACGTTGGATTCATCCATGGACCAGAAACAATGGTCGAAAGCAAACACCTGCAGAGCAGAAAGCACAAGCACACATTCTCACACCTGTCCGAGCACGTACAGCTCAACGTGTGATCTGATCTTTTGTAAAAGTGTCTACTTCTGAGGTGCAGACAGGATTATTATATGGCACCGGGCCACCCTGCTGTACAGTAAATCACAACGGCTGAGCGAGGAAGCTGAAGCCCCAGCGTTTGTTACAGCTAACGCTTATTAACGCAGCACCATGACTGTCTGCACAAAGCCACTGTGAGCAGCCCGGCATTCTGTCATAGTAGCTGGACTTAAATGAATTCATAAATCAGGGTCAGCGCTCCCTAAGAAAATTCCAGCTCCCCGTGACCCTCATCTCCAAGGAAACCAGGCTGTAGCTGTTCCCGGTGGTGCCGGCTGGCTCTTGGCCCTCATCGCCGGGTCTCCAAGCACAGACCAACAGGAGAAAGCCCTTGTATCCTCCAGGCACCTGCATAAGCTCGGTCTGGAGGGATGAGGCACAGAGAGGACGCTCTCTGGGAAAGAGCAATGGCCTCATTTACCCAGGAGCGCAATTCCTCACAGACAAAAACAGCTTCTGTTAGCTAATGTGTGAAGCCTTACGCATCAGAAGTGCTTCCATTTCTGTTTAAGTAGCAACAATTTACTATTTTATTTGTATGCCTGTTGCAGTATTTTACTGGAACGTCCTCACACTCAGTGATTTGACTATTCAAATGAAGGGTTATGAATCAAACTAAGGCTGGACAATTAATTGGATTTGATCGTAACTTACATTTTGCCTGCTCACGATCTTAAAAACACAGTAATCGAAGAAAAATGATTCATGTCTTAAGTACTTTAAAGAATACTTTGGTTTTGTTTTTGGCTGTAATTAGTCGCTTTTTGCGTGTTGTAAGTTTTGTAGGAGTGCATATAGATTGTGGTTATTTATTTTTATTTATTGTTTTTACATATTGCTATTTTTCATTCATCACTGAAGCCAGAAGAAACCTGAAGTGAACAGACTGGTGGAGTTATAGGAAGCAAGCTGCAGGGAGTATAAAACAGGAACGCTTACAGACTGGATATTCATTATTATTTTAATATATTATTATTTGACTCCTTTATTCTTTTCTAATTTATTTCAGGGTGTTTTTAAAAAAAAATTATATATGAGGTTGAGTTTTGGTGGTTAAATAAACATGATTTTTTTTTTAATCAACGAATAATCATGTATATTAATTGTGATTTCAATATCAATGAAAATAATCATGATTATTATTTTTTCCATAATCGTCCGTCATCGATTGTGACAAGAATATAAAGAGCTGCTTCATAGCTAGTGTAAACTAGCGTCTGCACTGATTACAACAGATGCTTTCCATACAAGTTGTCAAATGAGTCTGTAAGGAATGTTTTGATACATAAGACGCACTCTTCTCAGACTTTTTTTCTTGCTACATATGAGCCCCAACTTCCCTTTTCACTGTTTATTTGCTTCTGAAATTCTGGTCATCCTTACACTGCAGCGCATACACTCCTGGCTTTAAGTGTACTGATGCCAAAATCTGCCGACACAAATACCACAAAATTATTGAAGTCCCTTTTAATCATCATAAGGGATAATGGCCGGGAAACCAGTGGTTGCACAGTCAGCATGGGAAGCACTGAGATCACTGAATGCTATGAAAGCCAGACCTCCTCTTGTGACTTCAGACAAGCGAGTGGGTGCCATTCAAGGGAACAAAAGTGCCATCATTCTCAATTAGGGCTGGTTTGGTAACTAGGGCTTCAGTGCCCTCTAGTCTGTCTCTGTCCAGCCCGAGGGTGTGATTGCACAACAAATTGTTCCTGATTGGACAATTATTATTAATCAGCAGTACAAATAATGATGAAGCAGAGAAGCACAGAGGCCTTTTTGTTATTTGTAGTATAAAAAAAACTAGTTGAACGTGATTGTACTTAAGAATGCAATGGGGATAATTTGAGTGTCATAGCTTAGCAGACAGACACGTGCTTGTCTAGCTTCAGGTTTATCACAGGGCAGCTCAGGTTCACATGCCCCAGAGACCAAATGCTCGCCCGCCGCCCAGGCCAACGCTCCTCTGGTCCGATCAGGCGACCGAGTGAGCACAAAGCCCGTCCCTGGTGTGTGAAACATCTCTGAGCTAGTCACCAGTGTGTTGTCAAGGGGGGAAGTGGGGGTGCACGCCAACAATGCAGCTTTGAATGTGTGCACACACACACACACACACACACACACACACACACACACACACACATACAGCCCCAATGTCCCTGCTCATCCCTCTCTCTATTGTAGAGCCTTTGTGGGTGTTCACGAGATCTTACAGTGCTGACACATTCACACGGACATCTATCCGGCTCCTGCTGACCAACCGAACTACCAAAAACGCTTTCAATCATGCCCCTAGAAACAATGTCAAAACAGTGGACGGACCTGTTCAGGCTGCCTCGTGGCTCTACAGGGGAACACTGCTGCTCATCCTGCACCTACTTCTCCATCTAACTCATGACTGACAAATCACTACCAATGCGTGGAGCCTATTAGATGCAGGCTGGTTGAGTTTGGAGATACAGAAGTAGATCAAACGCACATACCTTGGGTTGTTTCCTGTTGAGGTAGCAGGCCAATCCATCATGCACAGAAGAAACCCACAGGAGAGACAGAAACAGAGGAAACAAGGTTGTTATCAACAACATGAAACATCGGTCTGTTTTTTTTTTACTTTCCACACTTTAAAACTCCTCTCGTGCCTCCTTCATTCACTCCTTTATTCACTTCCAGACTGCGCACGGCATTTCCTGGTGGTGGGCGCTGCTGTGATTGGGTTCATAATTGGGCCAGTGGAGCGTGAGGAAGGGAAGAGATTTAGGATTCTATGTCCTTCTGACTCTGTTGAATAAATAGCTCTTATTCCTGTGGACTTAACACTGAGGCCAGTCTGGGGAGGCTGCGCCCAGCATGACCAGCTGCCGGAACTAAGAACAAAAGGGTAGTATATGCGTCTCAGTTATGTAAAGTTGTTCTCTTAACTAAAGAAGGAAGAACGGTTACTTAAAGACCATGCAGCCCCTCAACACGTTCTGAGTCGGGTTGCACCGTGCTGTATGATGCCCTGCAGCACATACCACTACTTCACATCCCCAGGGATTGTACAGCTGCCAGAGTCTTGTCCTCCAGCAGTCAGCAGATCCCTCCTGGCACAAACACAGAAGTGGGCATCACCTCCTCTTGGTAAAGAATACACCTTTAAGGGAATTTAAAAAACACTGCACCCAGAGCGGCTCACAAAAATCTGATCTGACTCACCAACAGCTCGACCATGACATGCCCACACCCACTCAGAAGTAATCTTTTATTTTCAATCTGTTGTTGCTACATACGGTGCTCTCCATGAAACAAAAACATGAGCTGCTTCATTGGCAATACTCAGGCAAATAGCTGTGTTTAGGCTCGTGTCAATGAAGGGCGGAGAGAAAGTGTGTGGGGAAGGAATGAAGTTCATGGCCTGAAGCTAAATATGGGCACTGCCAATAACTGGGTCTCAGTCCGGTTTGTTCTTACATGCTGAGACCGGATGTGCAGGAGGAGATACAACACGAGAAATGGATCAGGGCAAAATTATTGATCCGTCACCAAGCTATAAAATTACAACAGCAGAATGTCTGCATCAGCAGCAGAATGTAAACCATCCCAGAGCTGCTGGGTGCAGCTGGTCATTGTGTAATCTACTGTATGTACAGTTGACACGTCACCCTCTGGAATGCAGAGAATGCTGCATATGACAATAGAAGGAACTGTTCCTAAGTCCTTATATTTAGAGAGCTATTACTCCCTAATACGCTGTCAGTTTCTGTCCAGAAACTGATCTTGTTACTAAATGCAATTTCATCCTCAACTGTGTATAATAACATAGCAAACCCCCAACCCCCCCAATAAGTAAACTGCACTAGATTCCAGTTCTCCCACTCTGCTTTAGAAATAATCTCTCTAATCGCCCCAGAAATCTGTGCCCCTCATAGTTTTTTGGGGGTTTTTTTGCTTGCAGAAAACATCTAGGCTATGGTCTGTCTACCATTCATTAATCAAAAAAGATATCTTTACCTACATTGCTTCATTTAACAAATGCTCCCAGAGGCACCAGGGTCACAAATATTAATCAAGCATGAAGCTGTTTGTGCAATAATCAGCACGCATCTTAAAGGCATGGTTGTGGTTACATGGTACACATGTATGACACACATGCATGGCACAGAAGTGCCAGATAGCATCAGACTCTCAACCCTTTGGCTGGGGGTGAAAAATGGCCTCTCACACTATTTTACTAGCCTAATGCATATTATGGTTGTGCAGATCACAGATGGATCCCAGAGGAAACAAAACTCCTTCCAAAAAAACATAATCTTGCTCATCAAACATTCCGTCTAGGGTCAGACAGCTGTATATTCTTAACTCATTGTGGAGAGTCGGAGGCATGACACATGACAGATGTGACATCCTTCTGTGCATTGCAGCTCAAAACCAAGGGACAGAGTTGAATTGCAGCAGTGGAATTCCCCCCCTCTGTGGTTACAAGGCTGGATTAAGGCCACTGGGTTATTATGCCACCCAAAAAACGGCACTCTTCAAACCCAGTAGACAACACGCTAGATTACAGTACTGTCCGCTCACGAGAGCATCCAGTCTTACAATATTACACTGATGTATTAGATGGAACAAATATTTCTTCTTTTTTTATCAGTCACTTTAATCCACCATCACTAATCAGATCGGGACCTGGCCAGCTCAACAGAAATTATTTTATGGATTTATTTCTTCATGACTTGAGAAAATTAGTTTTAAATTATGAGTCAATGATATAAACTGTGTGCCTGTTTCAGCTCCACGTTTGCCACTAAACATCTATTATCTATGATATTTCCTTCTGCTTGCCTTAAATAGAAACCAACATTGAAAGGGTTCCTCTCGCACTAAGATGGGACATCACACACATGCATCATATCTGACGGGCACTCCCCATCACATATCTTCAACATCTATTGTTAAAGCTACACCTCTCCCACCGCTTTAATCTCTGTTCACCAAAAACACATGACTTATTCCCACTAAGCTGCTGACAGGCTTCTTGACAATAAAAATCCAACAACCTCCGGATCCAAAATGCGACGCTGAGGCATCTCTGCATGAGTGTCAGTGTTCGGTTACAGAGCGCCATGCTTCCTAAGGCTACAGGCTAACATTTCAGATAGCCTTCCAGTATGTTTAGAACAGAACACTTCAGTCCCACCCAGTAAAGGCAGAGGTCATCCCTTCTGCACACACGGCGAGCAGACATACAGTATTGGGGGGCTAAGCTCTCTGCATGACAGATTACAGTTAGTGCATTTTCAAAGAAATATACTATGCACATGTCTTTCTTTTATGAGTATATGTGATCCAAAAGTAAACATGACAAGTGGCTAGAGTCGTAGGTATGCATGGGGAGCATTTAGAAATACTCCCAACATAACATTGAAGGAAGTTAGCTGGCTGATGACAAAAACAGAGCAATTACTGAGCAGGGGAACTCCTACCGCTCAAACAGGCTCAGGAACTTCTTTCAGGCTTCTCAACTGGGGAGCCCACTCCTGCAAGAAAGCTTCTTTGCTTAACCTGCTACAGTAAATAATTATGCAACGTCTTTGTACCTTTGGCAACACATCGAGCTAACGCTTTTAGCCCTTAAACAATTTTTAAGCCTATGTTAAAACTATGTAAAATAATGAAATGATTCTAGCTCTGCAACCACACGGTCTAATTAGTAAGGGAGTCATAGTAAGGGAACATTTGAGTTTTATCATATCAGCGTGTATTACTGGTAAAGAATTAAGATTGTAGACAGCACAGATGAAAAGCCTTCAAGGCTCACTTGCAGCTCTAAACCTTTTTAAACCATAGTACAATGTGAGAATATTATTTCTGCAAAGGTCAACTCTGATAAAGGGAAGAATAACAACATTATAGAAGTTTTAGTACAGATTGTCATTCCAGGTCCTTCAATATGGCATTTTTTAGCACATTATAAAAGTTTTTTTAAAAACCCAATTACTAGTAAAGCCCCACTTTCAAAAATCTTAATAAAACCTAGAATAATCTGACAAGTATGTAAGCATAAAGAGTAAAAGTTTCACGAGAAAAGTCCTTATGACCTGTGCATTTTAAAACTGCATGTCAGTATTGAAACTTGACTTTCAACATCTTCCCGCTGTTCTAGCAGATGATGATTCTATACTTTTAACTATGGTAACTAGCACAACTCAGTAATATATTTTTAAAAAACATATTTACAAGTTATATTCACAGTTGATAAGTCCTACTTAATCAATAAAATCTCCAATCTATGCTCCCTCGTGATGAGATCATTTATCTGCAGAGGAGTCATTGACAGCTTTCAGAAGAACTGAGTCATCAGAAGAACTGATGGAAACTTCGACGCTCCATCGAGTTGCATTTGTATTAACTCCTCATACATATCTGCAAAATGTATATACAAGTACTAGATCTACAGAATATTCAAGTAAATGTACTTACATCACTAGTCTTGGCAAATTCTGTGCTTTTCTAACAAAAAGTGCTTATGAATCACCATAAAAACTAAAAAAAGAGTTTTTGGTTAAAATATAGAGAAAGTGAGGGATATTGCTCAATAGGTAATCCACTTAACCACAGGACGCTTCTGCATCTTGAGGCTGCCGTTGCTAAGCAAAAGTGACAAACGCAGAGGAAAGACGACCTTACGGCTTCATCAGCCAAAGTTCCAATAAGAAAGTCAGATTCAGGATCTTAGAAAAACCTCTGTTGAAGAATTCTGCCACCAGCAGCACACATGACGCTCATACCAACTTCAGCACGAGGCCTCTGACTTTCCAAAACAAATGTCGACAACACAAAGCATATGAAGTAGGAAGGGTCTAATTTAATACTCTCTGGCATTTCTGACACACCAATGGCAAGTTTGGTGAGCAGGCTGCAGGCCAAATGTGTATTCACTAAAAACAGAGACCTTTACTGATCAGATGCGCTCCAAACGTCTGACTTAGTCTGGTTTTAAAAAAGGGAACAAATGCACTGAAGGAGAGTGAAGTTCATCAAACTTTTCAGTGATTAAGGCTTCTTCCCATCAGGAAGGAAAGCTGCCAGGACACACCTCCCATGACTCCGACTGCTGTACTTCACTTATCAAAATATATCAGGCATGCGGTTGCTAAGCACTACAGAACACAAAACCAGCGTGCTGATGGAGAACAAATAACAACACAAATATTTACTGCACACAGCAATGCTTACCGACTATAGCTGGATACTTCAACTGAATATTCCAGACAAGCTAAAAAAAGGCAACATAAACTTTAAAGTAAAACCATGCAAACACAACATCCCAATTTTCAAACTTCAAAAAGGCCTCATCTGAGAGAATCATACAAGAAAATTATTATGGACCGACAAAAAAAAAAAAAAAAAAAAAGTCTGAAAGCAGATTTTTACATATGCTGCTGCTGCCCTCAGTACGAGGCCACATCTGAGCTTAATGAGGCACAGGCTTGACAAAAAGCGAGGGCGCCATCTTTTCTCAATTCCGGATTGAGACCTAAACAATGTCCCACCCTCTAAATAAACAGCGAACAGCCCTCCAGGGAATGCGATTGTTTCATCTGCGTTCATATAGTACTTTCACCCGGTTAGAGGAAAAACAGAAAATACAGGCTGGTGTGGTGGATTTCAGGCCCACTGACTCTGAGAACAAGCACATATTGAATGGAAAGGTTGATTATTGGCACATAGCGAGCAACATGGAAAGACAAAGACAACATTTCTGAGGGCAGTCACTGAACAAGGCAACATTGTTATTTAGAACGGGGTTGTTTTGTGCGCATGTGTGACCTCTATGATAAACTCTATAACTTCTAAATCACCAACTTTAACAAAAAACATTTGTACGGTTAATACATATGCAATATCTGAAATGATGCATTTGTCACTTTCTTGGCTAGAGCACTCTTACAAAAGAGATTAGCGATCCAAATTAAACTTCTACTGGTTAAATAAAGATTGTTGTAAGAACAAGAAAAATAAGGCTTGGAAAATAAAATCTAATCTTTAAAAAAGCAGCTTGATGCTCACTGAAAAGTTAAAAAGATTCATTTTCATGATTTACCAGAAACTGGTTAGCCTAGCGTAGCACTAGAAACTAGAAACAGCTAGCCTGCCTCCGTCTAAGGACGAAATAAAAAAAAAAACATTGTGCTTTGTATATTTAGCATTAGAGTTTGTAAATTTGCTCCTTTACAACGGATGAAGTGACAGCTCTTTCTTGGTTGGTTGTCAAGCAATCAGCTCAAACCCAAAGAGGCTGTTGATCCCTGCTAAAGTACTATTACGGCACATTTTTCCTTTTGTGCAAGTAAAAAGAAACCTGGACAAAACAGGTTTATAAACCCGTTTCTGGTGTTGGGTAAATTCTATGTGCTTTTCTTCTTCTCCTAACCCCAAATAAAGGTGGATTACTGTCAGTTTTCAAAGCTTATAATGGAGGCTAATCCAGCATCCGTCCTGCATCCTGTCTCCTCTCTGAGCTCTGTTGTGAAGTACATTTTCTCAGCCCTGGGATGTTGCACTGTAACAACAGCATAACGGACGTCAGTGTGACACTAAAGCAAGGTGAGAAATCTAAGTAGTATCGCTTTAATCTTGGTTTACTAAGCTTTTGTGGCTATATCTAATGTGATTAGGGTTGTATCGATACCGATGCCAGTATCGGTAAGGCTCTTAAGTACTTGTACTCATAAAAGTCGATCGATACCAGGAGCCGATCCCACTTTATTACATGTAATGTTTATTTTCACCTGAAATTTTTGTTATCTTGTCATTTTATTTATATTTTATTTTTATTTATTCCACCACTGGTTGTTGTAAAAAGCAGAGAAGATTCAAGTATCAGTATTGTATCGGTTTGAAAAAAAAGTGGTTGTTGCATCCCTAAATGCGATGCTACTAGAATTTAAAACACATTTATCCAAGAAAGCTAAAATGCCACATTGTATGCAACTGCTTTAATTCTGAGCAAATACAGTTTGAGTGAGCATCTTTTTGGTTATGTTGCTGATCCAAATGATTCTTTTAAAGTTCTAGCATACCATCTCCAAACACACTTCTAGCTTTATGCTGCAAACAGCTCACAGTCATTGGCAATAGATTTATATATATATCCCAGAAAAGACTAGTGGTGTAAATCTTATCATCCAACTTCCTAAATGCCAAAAAAAACAAAAAAATGCAATAAAAACAAACCTTCTTCACAGAATGAAAAATGAACTCATCTTTAAGATGCAGGAAGACAAAAAATTAGACGACCAACCGACTCGGGTACAGCGTTGGAGCATCTATTTTTGTTCAAGATGATTCAAGGATAGAGAAGGACTGGGACAAACAGCATCCTCGTTGCGAATCTCTTAATTGTGGCCCCTCTCCTCACACCACCCATATTACAATACCCAAGCAAGCAAGATAAGACAGGCCCGTGGAGATAAATGCTATTGAGGCCTTGTAACTATCACTGATAAGAAGAGATTAGAGTGGAAATTACATGCTTGAGTACGGACATCATCAGATAAAGCTACTTCCACTGATCATTCCTCAGGGTCTGCAGACAGCAAGGCCTTTAAGAAAAAAATAGTCATAGCTTTTGCTACAGCTGCTTGATTTGTCTACAGAAATTCAAAGGAAAGTCGATTCACACGCAGAAGCTTTTCCAACACTTAAAAGTCTTGTATCCAGCTGCCGCCCGCTGATGGACATGCTGGGGCTTGATGGATGTAATATAGTCCCATTGTGTGAGTACCAGGGTATTTCCCTGTCAAGACGCTCCGCCACTCATCCCCTATGCAGACGACAGCCTCAGGTATTTTTCTGCCTCACCCCCCTTCACACCACCCACACACACCTTGATTGTGTCTAAAAGCCAGAGGAGCGTAGGCTGCCGTGTGAAAACACAACTACTTTCCCAGACTCCTTTTTCAGATCCATTATTAGTGCCAGCTCAACTAGCAGACGAAAGGTGAGACTCTGGGAAACGTAACCTCTTGGCCTGAAGTCACAATCCATGATTCATTTGTCCTTTGATGAGGCTTCTGTTCATTTCTCAGGGAAACGGGAGAGAAGGGTGTTGGGGAAAGGGGGGGAAGCGGGGGTGTCACGAGTGTAGCCATAATGTCCTGCGGTGCGAAGAATGACCTCGTCATCAAAGGAAATCCCTTTATACTTCAGATTCTTTACATGACTGGAGTTTGTGAGGCGCTAGTCTGATTAACTCAACTCAGTTAAACACGAAATGGAAAGAAAAATGTTTGATTAATGATCCAGCAGAGAATTAGTTCTTATTCAGGCTTTCACTGAGATCTGGATGTTCATTTTTAAATCATCCAGCCTAAGTGGTCTGTACACAAAAATATCTGCTGAAACTGTTCCCGTGCAGAGGCAGTGCCTGAGCACTCCCATGAGAGAGAAAAGGTTCCCATGGTTTAGGCTCTCCAGCCATGTTTGACATGCTAATACCCACTAAAACTGAAACCCTTCCAACACACAGTAACAGGTGTTTTCAAAACATGGCAAAGCTGCACGATAGGGTATCCCCGTTTTCTGCAGCTCCACGAGCAGCGAGAAGGAAAATTATATGGTTTGAGAAAACCAAGGTGGCCTAAACACATAGACCCAAAACACACACACACAGCACCAGCGAACTGTTAGATAATCATATGCTCAGGCTGCATCGTAGAGCAGAGAACGTGACATAAATAAGGGAAACAAAAATCGAAGCTGCTCACTGTCACAGTCAATGTGTAACTACAGGCTGAACTGCTTTAAGATATAATTCAGAAATGGCTTTGTCAAGCCAGAAAACACCAGTGATTGTAAAAACTGAATCCTGTAAAATACCTTCTGCATGACTAAGTCCATGAAAGGAATTTCCACAGAGTGATACAAAGTTTCAATCAGATAGAAAAGCTTCCACTAAACAATACCAACCTTGTTTTGTTTCAGCATAGCAACGGATGCGAATGGTACGCTCCAGCCACAGATTTAAATACCAGTCATCTAACGGAGAAAAAATACTGATGATGCAACCAATTGACATCGCCGTGCAGTCACACCTCTGACCTCGGGTCCGCAGCAGCTTTTACTTCTGCTGTTATATATCCTTTTCCACATATGCAAGCTCCGAGCGTGATTTGTTTAATCGCCTGGAACACAGCCTTTGTACAGCAATTTCTGTTCTGATAATTGCCTTAAATACAGGTTAGTGTGAGGAGCAGAGAGCTGGCAGAGCGAGCTCATTACCATTTAATGCTGACTGTTAGTTACACCGAGCAGCGTAGAAACTGTTGCAAATTAACCAGAGTAGACGTGACCCATGAGAAAAGCCTTGACTGTGGCGTGCATTTGCCGTCTGTGACTTTATTAATCAACAGAAATTATTTCTGACTTTTCCCTCAGCCTAAAAATCCATCCGTTCGTTTAAAATAATCAACCAAAAAGTGAGGAAAATTCCACAAATTAATTTTTTTAAGAATAAATCATTTCTAAAAAGGCATTCTGTTAGAATTCTGTGCATCTTTGGGTAATCAGGTCAGGTGCCTAATCATCTGTGACACCAACAGCAGAGGAGAGCTAACAAGCCAAGCGCAAAAATTGCACAACAGCCTTCGCCTGTGATGGCTGGGCTACAACTTCTCTGACTCCTGCTAACAAGCATGAAATTCACAAGCAAACAGTCGTCACTATCCAACATGCTGGCCCATCTCCTCGTTCATCGAAAAGCATGTCAGATCTTTAACTGTAAAAGGCAAAAATGATAGTGTTTCTCTTTTGCAGGAGATCTTCTTCACATTCAGCTCCTGATAAGATGCAGAGCAATAATAATAATAATGTGCTCTAACGCCACTCTGAATACAACACAGCATAAATTAGCTATGGAGATTTACAGTAATACCCCGAGGCTCGTCATTAATCTGTTCAGTCTGATAGACGCTCTCATGCCAAACGGTCCCTGATTTTTAGACCCTTTCCTTAACTTCACGACATTTTTTTTCTTTCATTCTCATCATGAATTATATTCATTCCTCCCCATCAATTGAAGCAGAACAATGTACAGTTTCACTCAGTCTGGCAGTATCCAGAAGCTCACAGACATTTCCAGGTCTCTCTAAGATTTAAACCCAGTAAATAAATGCTTAACTGGGTTTTAATTATTATTGTGTGCTGAACAACACCTGCAAGTTTCCCTGGTGCCACTCCAGTGTTTTTTTTTGGTTGCACGCTCCAGGTTGCTAGATATGCACCTGATATAGATATGTGCACCCTGGAGAAGGTTGCCACTCAACATGGCACTGCATCCATCTGTCAGGTCTATCCTGGTGAGTCGCCAGCAGAAAAACACTCAAACAACGTGATGCTGCCATCCCCATCCTCACCTGTAGGGACGGTGATGTTGCTCTGCATTATGGCTTATTTGGTAGAGAGCAGTTCTGACAGGTTTTCCCAAAGCCACAAAAAGATTTGAGATCTTATGCTTACTGTTAGTGAGCCTGTTGGATATTTGTCTATTCAGTCTTATTCAGGATGCATGTTTATGATTCCAAAAATGCTCCATCTCTGAATTTCTCAGTCCTTTTCAGACTTCATGGTTTGATTTTTCCTCTGATGCGTCATTAAATGTGAGACCTTACACATATGGGTGATGTGTCCAATTAATACTCCTTAACATCCACCTGTCTAAGCAATCCTTGCCTATTTTGCAATCCCAAATGGAAAAGCTTCTAACAAAGGAACTCTAGGCTTTCTAACCATGTCCACGGGGCAAAGGTTTAACCATAGTTATTTTAAAGCACCTGCTGTGTTTTATGGAAATAGGCATAACTGGGCGCCGGCGACCAGTTGGATGTTAAGCTGATGCCCTCACTCTGCCATAAGTGCTACCCAGTATGTTTGCAGAAGCATCCCAAGGCGATCAAGGAAAACTTGGCTGTACTAGAGAATATAACAAACCACATTCAAGAAACACTAAAGAGAAATTTTGTCGATTTAACATTGTGAAATAATGCTGATGAGACTGATGGAGCAAATCCTGAATGGACTCTGGAAACTTTCCAAATGCTCTGAATACAAATGATCAGAGTAGCTACTGTGATTATGGCAAGTTTGTATGAATGATGTGATAGGTTGCGATCCGATCGGTGTCCTCTGCAGAGCAGCAGCATTGCATTATTCCTGATAAACCACCGATTGATTAAGTTTGACAAGCAACTCCAGCTATTTTCCCAATTGTGAATCAGGTTCATGTGCCTGGGCTTGATTTTAAGTCCGGTGTTTGTGGTGGAAGATAATTATTTGGAAATCTTGAACGCTGCTGTTGCTTCATTACACCAGATTGCACTCTCATTACAGTGAGAGTGCAATCTGTGTTGTTTCTGCTTTCACTGACAGACATTTCACCCAGGCCTCTGCTCTGCGAGGACTTCTGCTGTGATGCACCTCAAACTGGCTAACAAGGCCAAAGATGCCAAAACCCGCCAACAATATACTGCGTTATATCAACTTTCCACTGTTAACTCTGTCAGTATGGTTTTGTTTACCTGTTCTCTCCTTTTGCATTGGAGGGAGGAGGTTGGAGAACCGTTTGGTTGTCCTCCATATCCACGACACATTTTGTATTCAGTTCAATCTCTGCAGAAAGAAGTTTAGGAGGAAAGTGAAGCAGATTGCGGAGGCGTAAAGAGTCCAATCTGAGCAAATTAAACCGTGTTCAAACTAAACCCAAGCATGACTTGAGGCTCTTAACTCAAGACAGCAATGGCGAAGAAAGCAAAAACTTTATGATAATCTGGCATGGATCCATGAAAACGAGTCTGCAAGCAGAAACCGTCGATATAACACTTACCCCTGCGGTTCATGGGCCGAACTCTCACAGCAACTTTTACCTTTGTATCCGACATTTTTCTCCACTTTTTGCTCCCACCCTGTCTGTCTATGCGCCGAGCTACCAACGTATAGTCTGTAAATACCCGAAAAGAAGCCCGGATTTCTGCCAGAGAAAAAAGGGGCAGCGGTCACGAGTTAAAAACACCCCAAAAGAGTCCAGACCACGAGGAGACCATAAGGGAATAAGTTCATTTTTTTCTTTAAATCCATCTGCGTTGGCTTCTTAGGCAAATCGAGCTCTCGGCTCCAGCTCCAGACAGCATCCCCACCGCCATCTTCCACTGGGAGCACGACTGCTCTCCTCTGGCAGACTGGAGAGGCTGAGCCGAGGAGGGGGATTGGCTTTACGCACCGCCCCGCGCAACTGGAGGAGAAACCAGTGGACGAGATAAAAGTGGCTCCGCGTGACAAGCTGGGTTTGCATGCACCAACAATAAGCACGATTATGACACAAGGTACTTAGATAAGGATGGAAAAGACTACGGTAAGTTTTACAGAAGCATGGGACTTGGTGGAGTTAATATTTCTCTAAAACAGACAATGAATAGTTTTATTTGTTATTATAGAGAAGAATACCAATTAAAAACAGGTCAAATTAATGATAACCACAAAACAGTTAAAATTTTTAATTGCCACATTTACTTTTATTTGTTTTGTATTTATTCAGCACCATTTCTCTACCAATGAAGTGTGGTGAAATTAATCATTTTAGATGTCATCTCGGGCAACCTTGGATCAGCAGAGGGATTTTTCTGACATACTGTAATGTTACAACCCCAAAATCAGAATGATTGTTTGCTCTTTGTCTGGTCCAGAGCCAGCAAGTCAGACCCAACCCAACATAAATTTGCTACACAGTTAACTTAAAGTGGCCAAACCTCCCAGTTCTCAGTTCAAACTGGCCTAAATCCACACACCCAAAACCAGATCAAATCTTTCCACCTTTTCTGGTCAAGATCTGGCTGACTGAAAGTGAGTCAGAAAACAGCTGCTTCATGTTTTAGCACTTAGCTACTGCCAAAATCCCTCAGATTCACACAGGGGATACAAGGCTTGTATTTGTCCACATAGCTGTAATCTAATTAAAACAAAAGTCAAAACCATCATTAAAAGTTTGGGGGAAATAAATTAGACAAAACTCCACCACAGGACAAATTTTGCTGCAAACATTTTGGCTTGAAAATTGAAGTCTTCCTTCTCAAAGCCACCAACATTTCTCTCCATCTTCATATCACCTTTTCTTCTGACCTATGATACTTTTTTTTGAGCAAATTGTGAGGAAATAAACAGATAGATTGGAAATCATTTTAATGTCATGAAACATTAACGTATTATTTCAGAAGATGAGCAAAATAAGAACTCAGCAGGTTGAAAACATTGCATGCTTATACTATTAAAACCAGTTATTTTAATACCTGCAAATCAAACTCTTCTGTAGGATTTATTTAATCATTTTACTTCACATGAACGCCCAACGCTTTACATTGCGTTTCTCCAGGTGAGCTAAACAGCAGACCCAGAATCTGTTCTTTGATAAATCTTTACTGTATGGTCTCCACCATCTAGGATGATGAGCATTTTGTTCAGTAACACCAGTCCAACGGGTCGGATAAGATTATCCCCCACAAGAGGAGTTAAGACTGGGCCATTCTGGAGTTTCCCTAAACTAAACACCAACCCCTGATCAGAATCAGTCACTATCACATTTCCATCTCCGTCAAATGCCACAGCTGACATCTTCAGCCTCACTGTGGACTGCAGCATGAGGCTGAAGCTGTCTGTCAGGTACAGAAGCTGAAAGTCTTTTGTGAAAACTCTCAGCCTTCTGTATCGGTGTCTCTCTGTTGGACGTGTGATATCAGCCGGGTGCTCCATCACTGCAGTGTTTCCGGTCATCCGACAGTAGGTCACAGCTTTGGGACACTGAAGGTCTGAGACGACTGTTTGATGCTCCAGAACAACACCCTGACTATAGTCCACTTTTACCAGGGAGAGGGTGCCTGCTCGGACATCTGAAACCAGTATGTGCCCACAGCTGTCTGTGTCCACACCCCAGGGTAGCTTGAAGGAACCCTTGATGGACATGATGTGATTTCCTCTTGAAGTGAAAACCTTCACTGCTTCATCTCCTGCATCCGTCACCACAACGTAACCAGTGGAAGTCACCGCCACATCTGCCGGGTAACAGATCTCCTCAGTGGCATTTCCTCTTTGGCCAAAGCTGTGCAACTTCTTTCCCAGCAGACTGAAAACCGTCACTCTTTTCTCTCCATCGTGCACCACGACTGCTGTCCCCGAACATCCCAAAGCAGCAATGCCAGTGGGGTTTAACAAAGTCCCCCAGCCACCAAATACAGTGCGGCGGTGCAGAGCTGTGCAGGTCAAACCTGTTGTTGAGATAACGCTTCCTTTTCCCCTGGGAGGAGGAGCGGAGGATGAGGGGCTCCAGGACAACAGAAGCTCTTCCAGGTCGCTAACAACCTGACAGTGGGACGAGCTCTCAACACTGCACAGCTGTCGACAGAACGGGCACTCCAGCTTCCTCAGCAGAGGGTGGGACAAAGCCGTGATGCATTCCAGACAGAGAACATGGCCACACGACAGGTTCTGCGGTCTACGCTCCCTCTGCTGAGAGTTAAACATCTCCAAGCAGACTTTACACTCCATTAAATTGATCTGGATCTCTCTCAGTATCCCCTCAGGGCTCAGGCAGCCACCATGTGGGAGAGCAGAATGCTTGTCCATGATGACTGTAATATCCTGAGAGTCAGATAATGCAGGCTGGATAAGGTTCAGGGAGCCACAAAGAAAGCCGTGGCAATTACAGGGAGTGAAGCTATAAGGATGAGGAGAGGGATCTGAAGCATGGGACTGCTAAGTTTTGCATTAAAACATGTCCTGTGCTTTGAGGCCTACATCGTCACGTGACATCCTGACTATAACTGAAGCTCTCTGCTGCCCTCCTTTGGAAGTCAGCTGTCACATCACTGGGAGTGATTAACAATGCAGATACAGTATATACATTTCCAAATAAACTCGGAGTTTAGATAATGAAAATGTTTTATACTGCGTTCAAAACCAGGATCCCCAATATCACGATGTGTTTCAGTTCTCACTTAATAAGTGCTGAATGCTGTATTTTTTTTTATTTACCTTAATAAAGTCCTGAATTTACTCTCATCTATAGCTGCTCTTTTCCAAATGAGCAGCCACCCTACCACCAGACACATCCTGTTATAGGTCAGCATGAGACAGCTATTTCAGTCTGCGTTTCATGGTGTGCAGACAGTGAAATCTGAAGCCATGTGGGCAGTGCTTGAGTCAGCCAATCCAGCAGTAGTTCGCTACAGCAGGACGTCCATCAGAGGTCGAGCAAGATCATTCAAGATTTACTATTGTACGGCAAACAAAAAGCCTAAGAAGAAAGGTCTGATAAAAACAAGAGCCCAAATGAATGCACAGGGAGTCAAATAAATTTACCAGAAATGTAAAATGTTTTTAATACATTACCTTCTTCTCACAGTGAAAAACAAAAGCACAAGTAATTTTCAGCAGAACTGTTTTTTTTTTGGCAAATGACATCTTAATCCAAAGACAATGTACAATTTATAATGCCTGACTGTAGCACAGGTGCCACTGAGGTCAGCGTCTGGATTGTCGAGGATTATGAGGGATATATCAGTGCTGAGATGATACTGGCAGATCAAATGACAACAAACCTTCAATAAAGCACTCAGAGCCGGGATAATCTAACACAAAAAGCTCAAATTTAGTCTGAATACAAACTGAGAAAGATAGGAATAAAAAATAATTCCATGCAACCAGGCACAAGGGGCGAATTAAACTGTTACAATGACTCTGATAAACATAGACAACAATACTCTGGTGTGTGGTGTTAAAAGATTCCTTGACTACTGTTTTAACATTTTTACTACTAAAACATCCGATTTGACACAATCATGCAACGAGAAGGTGAAAAAGAAAAAAATATTGCCACCTTCACACATGCAGGACTTTGAATAATTGCCCTCTCTTTTCAGTACGGTAAAATATAAAAAAATAAATGATAGCAGCCACAGATGGACAGGGAAAGTAAAGTCACTCGAGATCACAATGATTCACAAATACGCAAATATTACAAAATGTACAGTATTTTCAAAGGGAACATTCTGCAAAGTGCTTTAACTGTGTGCTTTGCTTCGTTACGGGTCAAACACGAACCTCAGCCGATGATCCCACCGAGTTGAAACCGCCTTGCATTGAACTCCTGCCCACATTCAAGTTAAAAACAGGACATAGTGAACATCTATGATGTAAATAGATAGTGGCATATATTTAAATTTAAAAAAACGACTTATGTGCTATAAACATACAGCCTCCTATTAAAGTGATAAATTCATCATCAGGGCTTCGAACGTTGAAATGTTGTTGAACCGACACACTGGAGTTGAGGCTGGTTTAAACCAGGTACATTAAGTTTTAATGATACTGTATAGTAGGATAAGTGTACATTATCAGCTACAATGGGCATGCAGTCACATCTAGAATAGGCAGTTTTAATTCTCACATCCTTCCTCGCTTTCTTTCACACATAAAGAAACCTGTGATTACTGGTTTAAGAGCTTCTTGACCACAGGTCACACATCAGTGTGCATCTCTGTAGTCTGAGCCGCTGTGCACTCCTACTAACACTTCATGGACCTGTTCAGCTGCTCCCTCTCTCCTGTCTCCACTCCCTCTGCTGTAGGTTGGGGGGGTGGGGGCTTTGTGGACTTCATTTATACTTGGGAAGGGATGGTATCTTTACCCCCCTTTTCATGCTTGGCTTTTCAGAGTGAGTTCAGGAGTCACTCAGCCGCCTGTGGTGCCAGTTTCTACTGGCCGTCGAGGCCGTTGATGGACTTTGTCTTCCCCGAGTCCCTCGCTCTTCGTCTGATTGTAGGGCTGTCCCCGTCCACATATGTCTCACCTGACAGATGAACAAGAAAAATCTGGAGAGTATGAGTGAGGCACTGCTTCAAACACTAGAGGTCAGCCTTTTACAGGAAAAGACTGGTGTGTGTTTTTACGAGTCACTGTACCTTTAAATCCTTCTGACACATGGTCAGGAGACTCGGTGTAATTACTGTCCTCGCATTCTGAGAAGCTCTGCGAGAGGAAAACAGGGTAAAGACACGTGACACACATTCCTTTAACAGGGCAGGGATCATATGTAACAGATAAGTGACCCTCAGCCTACAGAGTACGCTGACTGATATGAATCATGAAGGGAAATACCCTGAAGGTTAATAATCAGCAACACCGACTCTGCTGTTTACACGTACATAACATGGCTGAGCTCAGGGGTCCACAGAAGATATGACTCATAACACAGGGGTTTGCAGCCACTTGCATCAGATAGTTACTTCTCATCTTATTCATGTTTTTACAGAGAATTATGGATAAAAAGGGGAAACGGAAAACAGTCTGGAAATATTACTAGGGTCTGTTTTTTGAAGCAGGTTTATTATTATTACTTCCACTAAGGCGAGGTGGTGATGTTTTCAGTAGCCTGAAACATTACCCAAAAACTAAAGGACGGATTTTGCTAAATCTTTTTTAGGAAATCCCCAAAATAGTATAAGGAACAACTGATAAGATTTTGGGGGTGATCCAGATCACAATCTGCTTCCAGGAATTTTTTTAACACTAGAATTGCCAAGGTTGAAATACCCCCAACAACCACCCGGGGGTCACAACAAAAGAAAAGATAAAAGATGGCGTTTACCAATTTACCCATCTTTTCAATCTTATTTAACAGAATGCTGAATGTCATCAGATATTGACCTGGATATTTGTCTAAATCCATGAATGTTTTTAAAGGATTCTTTAATATGGGGGGATGGGGATCATTTTGCCATTACAGCTTTTAAATCAATAGCTAATGCCCAGGATCACTGGAAAAAAGTGAATAAGCAAAAATATCAAGATGACTTTGCTCTTCGAGTGGCTCCAGTTCCTTTGTTACCCAGCAAAACAAACCCAAAGAATGAAGACCGAGCTTAAACATGGGACAATACTGCTTATCAGCTCAGCAAGTGGGCCAATTTTTCCTGACTCTGATATGTGCGTTGATGTAAAAGCAGCATTACAGAGGATTCAAAAATGAAATCCTGGATTAAAGCAACAGTTAGAATTTGGTTTCAGCTTTAAAACAGATATGCAAGAATATGTTTGAGACAAATTATCTACAAATCAGATGCATCTCTCACAGGTGCTCGTACTCATTTCCTATGGAAATGACTTGTTCGCTGGTAGTCTGTCTACGATATTTGTTGACGCTTATCTCAAAAGTAGCTGTCTGCAGAACGGGTCAGTGTTGCAGTTAACATGTTTTTCCATTGCACGGTGCACTACAGTTTGCTTGTGTTTGGTTTTTATTCTTTGAGGGTAGCACTGACTTAAAGTTAGCGGATATTCAACATACACCCCAACTAAAGCACACAATATACAACATGATTTATATTCTCAACTCAGAGATAAGGTCATGTGCAATCAGTCAGACTAAGAATAAGAAATCCCAAACTAAATCTAGACCTCCTTAGCACGGCCCTCTGGTCTGCAGCAGTTTGATGGAAAACATTCTTGAAAGCTGAAGCAATAAACACACCTTTTCCCTCGGACCATATGTCTCTGCATACCAAACCATCCCATACAGACAGAGGAAAGTTATGAAAGCCTGGAAACAGAATAAAAAGATAAAGGAGACTAATTAGTGATTTATGGAAAATCAATAACTTGCAGCAAGAAAAGGTTCACACATGAAGAACTGCGGTCTGTTAGCAGTTAAAGTACAAGATTTCACATATTTCATAGTGAGATGCCTGCCAGGAGAGAGCCGTTATTCACTCTGACACAGAAAAAGCTGAACTTACCAAACACAACAGCCAGAGGATCACATAGAGGATCTGGGTTTTTGAGAACAAGTCCTGTCCAAACTTAATACAAGCCAAAGCCTCCAGAAAGGCCACTGCCCTACAAACAAGAGGAGAAAAGTGTATTTTGACCCGCCTGCACCACACTTAACAAAGAGAAACAAGGATGAGAACAAATATCTGTGGTTTTTAATCTGTAGCTGAATGTAGATAAAGCAGCAATTTCACAAAGGCTCAGAAAATAATAAAGTTACTGATGTAGATCAGCTAAAATATGGATCTTACAGGAGGAAGTGAAATACCTGGACAGCCTACACCTACTGATAACATAGATCAGATAACATTCATGATCGTTAACATCACTTCCTGTATCTGCAGCCACTGCCTCTGGCAGTCAGACACCAGACTCACATTTTCAGATCAGTAAATCTCACTTTATAGAGTAAAATAATCCCTTTTTAGTTCAAGAACAGGGAATGAACACTGTACTCTGGTTTACTATTAGTTTTTACTTACCCAAACACCCAGCACTGAGTCCCAACCCTTTTACACTGTGTGTCTGTAAGGTAGGCATAATACTGTCTGCAGCACAAACACAAATCACACATCAGTAAAATTCCCCAGCAGGTCAAGTTCAGTTTCCCGCCCAAAACATTGAAGTGTGCGAAACTGTAAAAACGAGGAGGACGCGTAGGTGTACCTCACTGTCGGAGCTGTGATGATCCCAACGAACAGGATCCGGCACCAGCTTAGAGCGTGACTTGCAGGAAAGATGAAAATGTGTTTAAGGAAGAAAGTGTTCAGCTCTGTTAGCTGCATGGAAAAAAAGAAGAAATAATTAGGATGTTTATTATATATATTATAAAATTATATAATTATATATCCATTATATTGAATCCAGTTGATCTTTGAAAAATGTGAAAACCTTTTAGGCTCTAAGCTGAAATTCTGGTGTTTTAGTCATGTATAAGAGTGTACCAGATGTCAGTCTCGTCTGCTCTATTTTAAGAGCAGGGATCTCAAGTCTAACAATTAGTTTGCATATTTGAGGTATTCCATGATTATAAAAATAATGGAGAGTTTCTCAGGACTGGAGTTTATGACGCTCACCAACCTCTAAAAAGGCTAAACTTCACAGTCCAGCAAGACATGGATGAGTGGAGGAGATTCAAGCTCACCACTACCATTCCCAGAAGGGTATATAGAGAAAATAGATTATATAGTGCATGAAGAGTTTTCACTATGAACAGGGCCTCTCTTTTAATCTGGTCAGATCAACCAGGTAGCTTATACTGAACAGAGGAAGTTGTTCAGTCTCAGATGTGAAGTCAGTGTAAAAAAAAAAAATCCTTTGAACTTTTATTGCCCTGGTGAGAACAGTTCCATTACATTTTGGCAGGGAGGCAATCTAGCCTTTAGAAAAATGCAAACTGCACAACTTCGCTTTGACTTAACAGCAGGCAGAACGACAATGGTAGGATATTTCTAATTCAGCTTATTTCATCAATCAACTGGATCTTCCCTTGACACGAGCTGAGTGCTCCACCAGACATTTATAAATCTCACTCACCGCAAACACTGAAATCACTGCAAGACAGGCAACAGGTGTGACTAATGACATTTAAGGGGGGCTTTGTTTCATAGATGGAAAGTCGTGCAGTAAAACTGAGCACAAAATCTGGTATATATAGCAGTAACGTAACCACACATGCGTGTTTGACAACTCAAAGTGAATAGTGATTCAGTACGCTCTGACTACACAAATAAATATATTAGTTTCATAGCACTCTTAATGGTTAAATTATAGTAGAGTGTTAAGACTTTTACAGAACACATACTGTATTCTGTGGATAAGCAGGATAAGAAAAAAGCCAAGTCATCTTTCAAAACAATTCTCAAAAATGGGCTATTGCTATTTATAGTGAAGATAGGCAGAAGGTGTTCTTCCATAACCAAACATTTCCATGTCAGCCAGAGGCAGGAGATTTTAGCAGCCATTGCTGACTCTGATGCAGTCGGTGGAACTTACTCAATGGTTTTCACATTACCACAAATTGCTCCCAAGTAACCCAGACAGTCACACTCTTAAGGGATTAACCGTTAATATGCAAACAGCAGGACACCTGTGCATTAAATGGATCCATGTGGCTTTAGATTTCAGCAACAGAGGAGCCAAATAGATTAGCCAAGACTTAACACGCAGAGAGCGCAGGATGATCTCTTGCTGCTCAGGACTTAGTTAGTGTAAGATGGCGAAAGAGGATTTCTTAGTGACCCACCTGCCATATGATCATGAACAGATAGACGCCCATCACTCTCTGCAGGGAGGACTTTGGGTCCAGCCAGCGCACGTAGGTCCAGCTCGCAGGGGTGAACTGCAACACGGCTCGCTTGAGCTTCCCTGTGGTAGTGTGGATGTCCCTGGTTGAAAGCACAGAATGATGATTACAAAGGCTGCAGATAGACTCATGGAAAGTATTATGTTGGTGCATTAAAGAAAAAATAAATATTGATTAATTAATATATAAAACAATAATGTAAGACAAATGAAAGCTCAAGTTATCATGATTTACAGATCAGTTTTTATGTGTAAACTTAGATTAAGTTCACTTCTTGCATACAGATCATTTTGGTTTTTAACTTTGTTTTTATTACTGTAAAATTCGTAAATCAGGCCTCCAATACAAAGCCTTTTCCCTTTCTACACTAAAAGGAGCTGGGTATTTCTTAATTACAGTTACACTGAGCTAAAAAAAAAAATTAAAAAAAAGGCAGACAGTGTGCCGTTACTGGTTCATCAGCATGCGGCAGCTCTTCTTCCACCAACAGGAATCATTTTCTACACAGGCAGGCGGCAGTCAACTCTAACAGCCACTCTCCCCAGTATGAAAATTTAATGATTAGATTTCAAGTAAAGAACTTTAACAAAAGGAAAATCATATCTTTGCAAAAAGGATTAACAAAATAAATGGTCCACTCTTGGCTAATCAGACTTACATGTTGGTACTTTATAATCCTTTATATATGAATTCATATAAAAATGCAACCATTTTGATAGATGGCTCAAACTCGCAACAATTGATTCACAAGTCTGAGTAGACGGCAAGGTTAATGGCTGGCACCTTTTCATCAGATCTCATGACTCCACAAAAAAAGCATATGCAGTAATATTACTTAGCAACAGGATGCAAATAAAGCCAAAGTTTATTCAGTGGCATCACATGTAGCCTATATTACGCATTCATGATTCTTCCTTTTGAAAATTTGTTCGTGACATTTAAATACAAGCTACGATCAGGGGACAGATGACTCACTGCTGTACAATCAGCAAAGGCAGCTACATGACATTATACAGCAGCAGAAAATCATCTGGGTTATTCTGGCAGACCACAAGCCAGTCCTGGATCCCACCGTCTCTCCGGCTCTAGTAGTTAGTAGGAAAACATTTCAACACAGTTGTCATTTAGTTTCAGAACATTAAGTCATACTTAATACTGGCCCAGTGGTACGTCCTCATCTCCAAAAAGCGGCAGACAGTCATGCCAAGCCAGATTCCACCTCCATTACACAGCAGAATATCCAGAATCACTTGGTCCCACCAGCACTCAGCAAAGTTAGGCAGCAGATGCATGAAGAACAGCTTTTGGTACAGAAAAGAATAATGTGATTAGAGTCTACAAAAATACTCAAATTTTTTATCTAATATGTAAACTTAATGAAAGAAGCTAAAACCCATTCATTTCCACTAGATCAAAGAAATCATATCATTGGCTTTGGTGATCAGATGCAGAGGAAGCAGGCAAGCAGGATGCTAAGAATGACCGAGTTTGCATGTTCTCTACCTCTGTAAGCTCCCAGGTAATACTGATGGTCCAGCACAAGCCATAGCTGCGAATGAGGAGGGCCTTCATACCCCAGCCCCAGAAATGGCTGAATGCAAAAATATCAAAATGGCTCAGGATTCTCTCCCATGTGATGACGTGACAGTTCACGGCATATTCCTGCAGGCACCAAAACAGAAAGCCTCATTATCGTGATTGATAATCCACAGACAGAGAGCACAACTGGTGCTTGGACATCACAGAGATAATTACGTTCACTGTAAGCCAGCATCACTCACCATTATGTCTGCCTCTCGCTTGGCATAGCGCAGGTTCGGATCCAACCAATACATGAGCTGCTTCACCTGCTGCCAGTTGAGGAAGATGATGAAGACCAGGAAGAGGAAGTAGAGTACGCTCAGACCTTAGAATCAGAAGGATGAAACGTTTAGAAGAAAAAGGTCCAAACAAAAATAGCTTTTATGCTCTCAAAAACAATACTCACCAAACACTATTCGCCATATTGCTGGATGTGGTCTGGTGAATGGACCTAAAAAAGTAGAACACTGTCAAGAATATAAGCCACTACAGGTGATAATCCAAGCACTGAATGACTTCAAAACATCTCATAAAACTTGTGATGCCTATCAGACAAGTGATTTATGGCCTTGCAAAGGAGCTTAAATTACGGGCAAACTGTAAACAAAATGACACTGCAAGAACGTATTGACAATGGTTATTTATGCCTGGATTTAAATTTAGCTCAGTGAGCTTTTTTCTTTTCATTCCTCTTATACTGAGGTAGTTATTATAGCTCCTCTAAGCTCATAATACGTAGGTCTCATTATTTACTGATTAGTCATCCAAAAGTGTTTCAGAAACATAACTGAGTGAAACACCATCATGCTGACTGCAATCATGGCTTATTCAAACACACTTTATAGGCAGTTCTGATTCTTCATGATTAACATAGAAACTGAGATTTTTCTATTTTTAATCTTTTTAACCCAGAGGTTGATTGTTGGCAAGAGACAAGCTAAGTCTCCATGCACATAGCATATGAGAATAAGACAGTGAATTTCCAAAGAAATTAAGATTTGGTTGCAAACGCCAATTGCAACAGTTCTGTGGAAATAAATTTGAGTGACAGAAATCAGAAGCAGGACTTTTGTCTCTATGCTTTACTAATTTTGTCATGAAGGAAAACAATTTACTTTTGCTTAGATAAATAAGCTAAAAAAACCTTACAAGATAACAAATGTAATGCTAGACTGTTACACCATCAAAAGCAAAAAATATAAAAACAAATTAGATAATTTGTAATTTCTAATGCATATATAAATGGTGGCATGGTGGGTGATTTGGCAAGTGTGTTAAACTATAAATCTTCCCCCTTCAAAATCACTGCATACATCTGTTATGTTTACAACATGATTTAAACTATAAATAGAATGACTACATATTATGGAATATTGCTAAACAAATCTATTCACACTATTTCTACATTTTGAAATGGAAAATATGTTTGGATCTTTTCTTGTCTAATATCATAGCACCCCAGCACAAAGTTTTGTGCTCACCATTGGGAAATGCCAAAACACTGATGACAAGGAAGAAGGAGATGACCAGAATCAGTCCTATCCAGAGGTTACTGTCAGGATTTCCATCATCTCTGCAGAAAGGATGAAAGGCAAACATCACATTATAAAGTGTGTAAAACAGCAACAGCTCAGTCATTAATCCCTTAAAGCTCATAAACTACTGTAAAAAAATAAATGTGCTGTACGTATAAAAGAACAGGTTAATAATTACAGTATTACTACATAACCAAGACAGACTTGGGAAAGAGGGTAATCATTTTAAAATGTTAAGCTACGAGTTGTTTTCCTATTAGTTACAATGTTGTAGATGATGTAAATAGAATAAGCAATACATCTGGATTAAAGTTAAATAGCCTTTACTTCTTTAGTTAGCTTGGGTCACCACTTAATAACAGTGAGGATTAAGATGGTTATCGCAGTTACTTACAGGGAGAAAATCCTCTAAATGGTGGTAAAGCTAGTTAGCTTAGATTTCTGTGTACCTGCCTGCGCATCACTGCTGTTAGCCTAGCTAAGCTAACGCTCAGGGGCTAGCTAACATTAGCAGTGGTCGACTCACCTTGTAAACGCGAAATACATCAAACTGAGCACCGTGCATGTCAGCAACGTTATCGTGTGCGGCTTGTAAAAAAAATCTATAGTAATATCTTCAACTTGCTGCTCGTTTATCATTCGGAAATGCATCCTGTAGTTCACATCATCCTTGCTCAAGGTATGGGATCCGCTATACAGGGACGCCATAACCGGACGCAGGCAGCAGCAGCAGCTCTTAAACTAGAGGCATGAGAAAGTGATCCCCCCCTCCTCCACCAGCAACCGCCACAGAAATAGACGGAAAACAGCTGGAATAAATATATAAAGTTACATTATTTGCTACCAGTGTACAAAGAGAAAGCGCAGTGCTAAAAGAGGGAAGTCAGAGTTGTAGGGAAATCGTTCACTTTGGCTTATGATTGGTTTGTATTTGTTGGGAGTGACACAAAGCGGAAGAGTTATCATCATGTGCGGATTATTTATTTTAAGTCGTCACAACCAAGTTACTTTTAAACAGCAAACCCATGCAAAGTGTTTCGAATAAAACATAAAAATGCTAATACACCGACAGATTTTCATGCAAGAGTTAAATAACTTTAAGGGCTGGATTCTTCTTCATTTTTGGATTATCTCGTAATACAAAACTTCTCACCAGTATAGAATACTGAATATAAAATTAAGCTTTTTAATATAAGATTTTTTTTTACACAATCTGAAAATGTGCCATAGTTTTTACTGAACTGTAAATTCAGTTTACTTGATTTTTTGTTTGTCTCCCTCTTGTGGCCACTTGTAGCTAAACAAGTGGCTCTATCAGAGTCCAAAGTCAAAATTTTTAATTTTTAAAAAAGCAACAATGTTGAATATTTACAGTTGTTCTGGCATTTCATGTCTCAATCTTCTTATTTTTATTCATTAACTTTTTAAATACCTACCTGCACTTTTTGATGCTGTGGGAAATTGTAGATACATACAGTAATTTAAACATCATACACAGTTATTAAGAATAGAAAACAGTATATATATGTATAAACTGAGAAATGTAGGCCTAATTATTTTTGTAAACATTTGCTCAGTTTTGGCTCTAGACTAGCAGCTTAAGTACATTTTGTCCAAAAGAAACTCTATGTTTGATATGAATGTTATAAATACATTTGGGCTATAAAAAATCAGCATAAATGTAATCATAGATATTCTTCATCATTGTAAGTGGATGTAATACAGCACAAGAAGCTCTAAAAGAGGAACTTTTTTGGAAATATCTCTTTATTTCCTTTTAATCCACAAAAGAAAAATATTAAACATTAAGTCACAGAGAAATGTAAAATTGGCACTTATTTATATGTGAGGCAGATTACAAGATCATAATAAGTAAAGAAAAAAAAAACATTTTTAAATTTGTCAAACAAATCCGATACAAAAGCACCTTTTGATTACAAATTAATACATGAAATTTCGAAAGTTTCAATGATGTTACAAATGTACACAGAATTTAGCCTGTATTCCTTCATTTATATATTTAGAATCAAATGATCAGCCAATGCAAAAAACTAACTAAAGACTCGATTAAAAAAATTACAGGATGAGAATATTTATTTGCATTATTTGCACCCAGATTAGAGGATTTTAATGTGAGACTTAATCAAAATATGTGCAGAAATTAGTCACAGCTGACCGTATTTTCTTTGATTTAACATGAACGTGAACAGCCGACTTGTATGATATCTTTGAGAAAGTCTAAACAGGTAATTTTAGATGAAGAAAAATCACATGATATTTTTATTTCAGCATTAACGCATTTACAGTGCAGCAGCTACTTGCATATTTTCCTGCAAAGAACCAACAGGGATCCTCTCCATTCTTTGTTGAATATAAAGGAGATTATACATGTGATTTGATCATTGGGTTGCTTCAGTCTCCCTCTTTCAGCAGTATGGTGGGCTGCAGAACAAAAAGGGATTATTTTGATTGATTGACGATCAACTGAGGGTCATTATTTTATTTATGTGTAGTGCAGATGAAGAAAATTACAAACATACCAGAGTGTTGAAATGTTCTCTGCATACGGCTTTACTCAACCAGTAGATCAAGTATAGCGCGATAAAACCTTCAACAACATGCAGACTCATTATCAGTCCATGGATTCCATTGATCGCCTGTAAAACAAATGGAAAAATTAATGCTAAGGTAAAAATACAACTGTTATGTAATAGATGCAACTTTTGAATTAGTTAAAGATGGTGGTGTTGTAATTACCTTGTTATTTTTCCAAGAAAAGAAGGCTATGTAAAGGCAAAACATTGCAAGTGACCAAAAGAAGCTGATGATGTTCAGTGAGAATGACAGTTTTGTCTAGAAAGTAAAGAAATATAGTAAAACATCAGATGAATGCAAAAACATCCAGTTTTGCAAGTGCAGACTGAGATCACTGAAATGAAGAGCTCTGTTCTAAAAAACAATGTGTCCATACGAGGTGATGTGAGTAATACTGAGAAAAACATCCTGGTATGACTTGAATGATTATTTCCTCTCAGACTGTTGAAAACTAAAGAATTGTGTAGGTCATGACAGCTTCTCTAAACATATTGGTACAATGCAATATTTTAAAGATATATTATTATTTTTGGATCAAATTATGATAGAAAATTTAATGCTTTCTTTAAAATTACACTTTTGGGACCACTGACAGATTTTTTTTTTGTGCAAACAAAATCTTAATAAATGAGTTGACTTACCACGTGCATGTTTGGATATATTCCTGCTGCATAGGACAACATACCAGAGATCACAAACTAGAGAAATAATCGTGTCAGTTATTTTGCACAAACAATGTCTCTGTTTCCTCATGATCAATGAACAATTCTATGTACCAGAACACTTGGAAAAGTGAAGATGATCATTTCCGTAGCCAGCAGACCAAGAATGATAATGAACACACCAGCGGTGGCTTGGGCAGCCTGATATGCAAGAAGGAACAGAAAATACAGACCTTAAAGGTAATAAGGTATAACAATGTTGCCATTTTTGTGAAAAAATCTAAGACAAAATGATATGTAAAACGTTTGTGAGCAAGCTTTCATTACACCTGCTTCAAATACAGGAAAGTTAAACTTACACCAACAGGTTTAGGCTTCCCCTTAATGGCCAGGACCTTGAAGTTATCTTTGAACACGCAGTGGAAGTTTTCTGGCAGCAGCTGACCCTCCCGAACATCCTTGAGACTTCCGATGGGAATGGTGATGATTATTGAGTCATTACATATGAATGTCTTCTTCATTCTACTGTGAACAACATTAAAAAGCTTTAAAACTGTTTTTAAAAGTGCTGGCAATCTACTTTGGTTGTTTTCAGCAGCACCAAATTTACCTTTTTATCTTTTATTTTGCTCGATTCAGATCTGAAATTCTCCTTTTTGCCGAATGCCTTTTTTGAGGAAATGACCTGGTTTGCTAGTTCTCTTCTGTCTCTGACTCTACTCCACCCACCCTAACACCACCCACCTCCTTATTTAACACCCACAAAAATTTTGCAAACTGCTATTTTCAAAATTGAAAAATTTATTGTTTTATCTTATTTATTAGGGTATAATAAAGTCTCAGAAAGTCATTTAATGCCATTAAAAAATAATAATCACGAACCAATAATGGATTAAGCTACTGAGGACTAAAATAATGAAATTGCAGTGACATTTGTCACAGTGAGGAAGTTAAAATGTGTGATGACCTCACCTGTCGGTGTTTGCAGAGAAGTGGAGATCATACCTAAAGATCGAGACTCTTGTTTAAGGCAGATACAGAGTGGGAAAAAGATACTGCTCAAGCCATACGTGGTAAGAATGATCAAAAGACTTTTTTAAATTAACTTTCTTAAACACAATATGTATTTAGCAGTGTTGCTCTGCATTGGCTATTTGAAGCTTCTGTCAAACAGAAATGTGTGGTATAAACTATTCTTAACCTCCTGAGACATTAATTTTACTTTGACTTACATTAGAGATTTCTTCTAGCTATTGGGGTTAAGAGGGACCAATAAATAGAAATGTATATGATATTGGATATTCATAATTTTTATGATTATACATATATCATTATACATGATTTAGATATAGAAATATATTAAATTGAAAAACAAAATGTCTTCTGACACCACCAAATTGCAGTTTAAGTGTTTCACAGTTTCCATTTACATAGAATTTAATAATATGGTGCAGAAAACCAAATATGTGATGCCCTCGTGTGAGGACGAGAGGTCTCAGAAGGTGGTACGTGATTATCCAATACTATGCAGTTTTTAAGATAAGGTATATGTCATTTATCATTTTCATCTGTTATCTGTTATACACATAAATCCATTTAATTAATGTAAAAAAAATCTCTAATGATTTTAACATAGTTTGAATTTTAAGGTGGAATTTAATCATTTTTCTCTTTGTTCTGAAAGTGAAAACAAACTCTTCCAAGGATCAACATTTAAAAAGACTCCCGCACACTTTCCAACTTTCATGAATCAATTTATTGTACCGTTTCAGTACTAGACCTTCATCAGGTTTGCCTTGGAGTCTTCTTGAATTAGCCTGAGTTCCTCTCCTACGCACTTGTCATGGTACAGATGTGCGAAGTGTCTTCTTTCAAGGATCAACATTTAAAAGCTATATAATCAGTAATGTCAATAATATATGGCCAGGAAAATATAATCACTATGATAATGGTGGGAAAAGCATTAAAAAACCCAACCGGTCAAATTTTAAAATTCATAACAGGACTGTATCATTTCAGATTTTGAGTCCAATCTGTGCTTGTTGAAACCACAGGGGAGATAAACTATTAAATTAACCTTTATTCTACTCAATAAAGATAGAAGGACAAACTCTTATAGTCAGTTTTGGTTTGGGCAATACTCGTAGGAAATTACTCGTAGGACAGAAAAAACTAAAGAATACACACATCTAACTACAGATAAACTCAAGTTTGTTAAGATTCACAAGTAATGAAAAAAACTGTCCCTTCAGATAAGAGGATCACCATGGCCTGCGCCAACGTTGACATGGACATCCAACAGGATGAGGGGCCCGGAGTTGTTGGCCGGAGAGAGCCGCCTCCCCCGCCACGTCAGATTCAATGTTACCAGGCCTCAGAAATTGTGCCGGAGGTAAAGAAGCCACTGCACAACCTGCTGAAGAAACAGCCAGCTGTGTTAGGGGTAAGGACGTTAAAAACTGCCCAAGGTTTACAAAACACTTGATAGATAATAAATAGGAATTACATGCAAAATTAAATCTGAGATCAACTGATCACCACTGGAGATTGCAGACTGATGTATGCTTTGCTCACAGAGGGCATGAGATATAACCGTCTGCCTTTTAGTTAGTTACGCAATCTGCCTCATAGCAGCTTAGTTTATATTTGTCATCTTTCAATGTGTGTACATTTCAAGCACTATGAAGAATTTTAGATTTCTATTATGACAGAGGGCCAGAGAAGCCTTCATGCAAGTTTGCAGAGTGCGATTAGGAGGACATGTCCAAATAAACACTCATTGTGCATTTCTGGGCAGCAACAACAGGAAGCGCTTCTTCGTGGTTTTGTGGTACCTCTGGTAGGTGCTAAGGGTACAGTTTCTCATAACTTTACCAATGCAGCTAATGTGTGCAATTATTAAAAGCTTACATTTAGTTTTTCAGCCCTAAATCTTAGGATTTTTATTATAATTTTTACTGGAACCATGAATTTTTAGTTCATGCATTAAATGCATATTAGTGTTTATTCAGTGTTTTTCTTTTACAAATTAAAAAAATCATTACCAATCTCTGCCTCATACACAAACATTTCTTTTAAACATTTAGTAGCTGAGATAGGGTACACCTTGCATGGGTTGCCAGTCCATGAAAGGGCCAACAAAGAGAAAAATAACACAAACTACTGTGCCGCACTCACTTCTACAGGGGAGTGAGAATCCCCCATCAACCAAACATGCATGTTTTTGGACTGAAAGAGGAAGCCAGAGTCCTTACAGTGAAATTACACAACCTTCTTGCAATGAGGTGACAATACTAGGTGAAAAATATGTTTCCATCATTTTATGAATGCATAATATACCAATATTTTAAAAACTTTCCTCACAGCAGATCTTTACTGGACAGATAGGTCGATACTTAATAGGCTCCTTCATTGGCTAAAGCTGCACAGATGCATTGGCATTAAGTTTTCTCTCACATCCCCAGTTTCCCACAGTCATTTTATGCAGCCTGAGGGCTCATCAGACGAACAATGTCCTCAGTTTGTCCGTGGAGCTCCTCTGTGACAACAGCCTGCCAGTGTTGGGTTGGCAAGAATGGATTGTAGTTTAGTTAGTTTGTTAGAGTCCTCTTCTTCAATAATCTTCCACAGTATCAAGTTCCACCCCATCAAGTTCACCTGCCCAACCATCCATAAAAAAATGGAATAATTTCAGAAGAAAGTGATGAAAACATGATGCAGAAGGAGTCAAGTCTAAAAAAAGAAAGATTGAGACATGATTGGTTTCATTTCATTGACAGATGGCACTGAGCCCTGTTTATATAACATTAAAAACCCTGAAATAAAAGTGCAACTAAATTACCAATAAATAGAGCAATTTAATCAACCCTAATTCAATCAGTTTTTACTAGAGAATTAACACAAGGTTTACATTTTGGGCTGTGCAATTCATCGACCTTTTACCAGAGCTGACAACCTCTTATAGTCCTCAGGCACTCAAGAAATACTTCTTCTTTTTCTTTTTTTAAACAACAGACACACTTGTCTTTTTCTTTTTTGTTGTTGCCATCTCTCCACCTCAGAGTAGAGACCTTTGCCAAACAGAAGTTGAACATTGCAGAAATGTCTGTGGTGTCTATCACACACACACACACACACACACACACACACACACACACACACACACACACACACACACACACACACACACACACACACACACACACACACACACACACACACACACACACACAC
>JAVQJG010232365.1:0-13662 GCA_036024015.1 Craterocephalus amniculus | reverse complement strand
ATCCGGGTCCTGCTGACGAGCATCGAGAGTGTTTGGAGCGTCAAGACCGTTTTGATTTAAAATGTGAAGCGTCTGATTTACGAGCATCCAGCGTCCAACTTTGAGCAGCGAGAGCGTCTTGCTGCTTTTGGTCTGAACGCGCCATGAGAAGCTGATTCAACCAGTAGCATCTCATACGAGGATGGAAAGTTCCTTTAACAGCCTCAAAAAGCAGAAAGTTTAAGGGGTAACCTTTTGGGCAGCTCACAGGACACATTAAACAGAAAATGATGCTGACCGTGGTTTTGAAAGAGGTGGAACAGACACTTTACATCTGCAGAAAAAGGTTATGTATTAAATGAATGACCTCACACACACATTGTTGCTGTCCTTTTACTATATAAACATCAGGAACCTTATGGAAAAAAAGAAGAGATATAATTTTAAAGTGGACTGTTTGTTAGAGCTCACCCATGTCTCAGGTAAGTTTTTTCAGGTTAAGCAAGCTCCTGTTAGATCCTTTATAATTCAAACCCTGGTTTTGTGTAGCTACTTCCAGTCAGCAGCAATGGTGCAGTCACACTGTTCAACATTCCCAGACTGTCAACTTTCTGCATTCTTCATGTCTCAGCCAGGACTTAAAAAAAACAGTCATAAACACTCAGGTACATTTATCCCCTCAGGGTAGAGAAATGTCAAGTAGACTGAAAAAAAGGAACAAAAGGAAGAAGGAGCAACAATCTACTATTATCACTATGCTAACAACAATGCTAGCAGAACACAGGGTTAAATAGATTTGTTTAGCATTTTGTTTTCTTGACTGTGTTAGTGGTGACCATTTTAGATTTGATTGTTTGCTTTTCTTGTCATCAGACTGATCAGTAATAGTACTGAGCTCCACCTTTGTGGTGGTAGGGTGCAGATGAACTTCAAACAGAAATATTGCTTTAAATAAGCATGGAAGAGGAGAATACTACGCACAGAATTACAAAGTAAGGTGAGCTTCTGGATGTGACTACCATATAAGGTAGCTGACTGACATCCAATTTTTAATAAAGCTAAATCAATGTCCCTGTGTTAAAACATTTAAGTAATCTAATATATTAATATCTATGTGTACAATATAATATATAATGAACAGCAAACCTGCATTTTTCTTCTTAAAGATTAAGGCAACAGATGTTGTAAGCTGGTATGAAACTCACCCTGATTTTCCGTCATTCTTTTAAATTTGGTCCTAAAGTAAGAGATGTAATTACTTTTCTGTGGAGAGAAGCTAAGTCTCACCAGTTGAGCAGAGAAACTTGTACATTTTCTTCTCTTTTTCAACTATGAAAAGGAAGCCTTCCAGGTTCTGAGATTCCAATATGCGTAACTTAGCATAAAGGCAGTCTAAGCTCTAAGTACAGTATACATGACAAGTGATACAATAGTTTAAAAGACCCAAAAAAACAGAGAAACTGTAATCGTTACAAAATAATAGAGGATACGCTGCAACGGAGAATTAGGTTCAGCTAAAATGTATTGTGAAATGAGCTCATTAAACATACATGTCTTTATTTGAACGTATGCATGAAGTTGCATGTATGCATATAGAATAATATGCACAACAGCTACACAAAAAAAGATCTGCAAATGAGACAAAGTCCTTTTTTTGAAAAAGTCTACATATCGAAGAGGTCCCAGCAGGAACTGGGCAACATTCATGCCTTCATCTCTTTCTTTGCCTTCAATGTCCTAATTTACTCTTCTACTTTTTTCCCCGAGTACAATTCAAAGGGATTTTTTAGCCTAATATCCACAGCTTTGTTTGGAGATTAATCAAGTAGAATAAAGACAATGATTGTGTGTTTCTGTGCAAAGTTGTGTGCTGTGGCTCTGTGTTGACAACTGATACAGAGTTACTGATAATGACAAAAATAAGTACAATTTGTTTCCTGGGGAGCTGCACTACCCAGCAATTGTGTGGGGTTAAAAGGCGCACAGCAGAGCAACATCAGCATTTTCTAAGTCTAGCAAATCACACAGATATGGTCACAGGCAGTATAATTCATTTCTGCTTTGAATGTCAATATCTGTGTTATTTACTGATTATGGTGTTCCTAAAAGACTGAAATATCTATCAGTGCAGTGACAAATACTTGCATTTTAAAGTTTGCCATTTCTCTTTCCTTAAAACATTTCAGTTTCTTGTGGTCATAAAGCATCTCCTCCATGCTGGCCATTTACATGTGAAAAGCCTTTCATCCCAACTTTGAAAATAAATGGCACGGATAGTCTGATCAAATAGTCTTTCTTCTGCCTACTCCAGCTGAACAAGCCAAAAGTTCAATTCCTCTCCTGTGTGCAAAATATTTTAATGTGTAACATCACAATGACTGTGCAATGACGAGGTGAAACAAAAAGATGCCATGGAAACACAGACCATTAAACTACTCCATAAAAATTACAATTGAAACATTTTTGAGCAAGTTTAGAAGATGATATTAGCATGAGGTTCCAGTTTTAAAGAGACAGATATTTCTTTCCACCACTAATGTCTGGAGATCAATCAGATATAGAGCAGAATTTAAATTTCATTACCAAGAGTTTGCCCTGTAGGAAGCGCTTAGCTGGAGGGGATCAAAAATCTTCACTTCCGAGACTGCTGCTGTGTTATATACATATACATGTCATTTAACCTTCCTCATGTTCAAAATCATTATTACATGTTTTGTGGGAATATGGAGCATGACAACTTGTAGACAATAATATGTTATGGTATCCTTAATTTGCTAAGGATGCTGCCAGCCACAATAGGTATAGTTTTATTTATGATAGTATCTGATTTTACCAATAAGACCCATGAGCCAGTATACAGTAGCATCTAAAAGCTATTAAAAAATCATAATAATACTTTAATGCCTTTCCTCTTGTGATATATTGAAACAGCTTATGTAAAATATCTCCCTAGTACTTTATTTCTTTAGATGTGACTCTCTGCTTTCATAAATGGGATGCAAAAGTCTTAGGCTACAAGAGAAAATAGCTATGATTTACATTTTACTGAATAAAAGTTTGTACAAAATTCTTCATTGCAAATGCTAAAACAACATATAAATATTAACCAAAGGAAAAAGATAACCCCAAAATATTCTTGAAAATTTATTTTATTTTTTTGCACTGCCAGCAAAACAAAGGTACATTGAATGGTGAAAGTGCCAATGGGATAACACTGATGGATCGACAACAGATATTTCACCATAGATGAATGTGGCAGACCATCAGCCAATGTGCATTGACCATCAGCCAAAGGGATATCCCTGTGGCTAAGTAGCCAGGGCGCATCATCACCCGCAGGCATAGTGACAGGACCCTCACTGTCACATAAAGACAAAAAAGATGTATATCTTTCCACAGGCTTGACCAAGTAATTGTCCGGTAATGGTAATGGTCAAAGGTGGGTAATGAAGAAAGACCACAATGTGTTGTATCAGCATCTGACATTATAAAGCCAAACAAGTTGCAATTTCACTTGGGGAAATCTCATCCTAAACACAAAGAAACGCCTGCTGATTACTTTAGAAATAATCAACTTGACTATTGTATAACAGTTGTTTCACTAAAGCAGCATCCATCCTACCGAAAGCTCAACTCACCTGCAGTAATTTGCAGAGATTCCTTTCCTGGTTTAAAATACCCTCACAATACAGTAGAGGATTGGATCATTCCTTATGCCACTGACACAGTTAACAAAATAGCAGCCAATAAACTGAAAACTATTTCATGTCACATTTCTTCATTAATTTCTTTGGGGTGCATGAGGTCATGGTATCCTGGGGTGGCTTAGCATTATTCTCGATGTTAAAAAGGGGACCCTGCTAAAAAAAACTAATTCACTGTGGGTGATTCTAAAACGAGAGGATTCTATCTGTACACGAGAGGGAAAAACAAGCTACATAAGGAAAAGATAAATATAATTACATGCCAAATTGAATGCCAGCACTATCAAGTGAAAAAATTAATTAAGTCAACAACCGAACGTATATTAAAACATTAATTGCTCTGGCTTTCCCAATGTCTTCTGGGGAAGAAACATACAAAAATATGTAGACATTTAACACAAATATGGGGTTAAATTTTTCAGCACCAAGGAACATTCATGGTAGTGAAAAGGGGAAGTTACATTAGAAATTACATTTTCTCAAATCAAGGGGATTTCCTTAAATGGCTTTAAGAAGAAAGGCTGATCATGCCGGAATGTGGAAGTTATAACTTCCTGGGTGTGTCTCCATGTGAAATGTAGAGTAACACAATGGTGAGTGTTGTAATTCCGGGTTAGATCAGGGATCTCAAACTCCACTCGTCATGGGTCACTGTCTTGCAAGTTTGAGATGCTTCTCTACTTCATCACACCTGACTGAAGTCAGTGGGTCATAACTTGACAATTAGCTTTTGAATTTTATTTATTTCAAAAGCTAATTGTCAAGTTTTTTTTATTTTAACCAGGTGTGTTGAAGCAGTAAGTCACCTAAAACTCACTGACAACAGACTTTGAGATCCACAGTTCGAGATCCCTGAAATACATGTTTGTACATTAACAATCTAATTTTTCAATATCTAGAATCAGGTCAAGGGAGCAACAGCCTGAGCAGGGCGACCTAAACTTCCCTCTCCACAGCCACATTTGCCAGCTCATCCAGTGGGATCCTGATGTACTCCCAGGCCAATTGAGAGATGTAGAAGATGCATGGATCGATGGATTTTTCAATGTGCCTTTTACTTCAATTGTTGCAGCACAATCTGACATGTATTAAAAAGGTTTGTGCAAAACCTGATTAGGGTTAGGTCTCCTGAAACATTTTTTGAGATTTGAAGAAGGTTTTAATCTTTCAGTCCCCCAGTCAACTGTCAATAAGCGAAAGCTTTTATAAATCATTAAATGCTGTCGTTTTATTGATATTGAATCCCTTTATTCTCTCAGAATGAGCCACTTGCCATGTTTCCACATACAGTACAGGGCAGCTGTCACCATTTTTCTACAGTGTCTGAGAATGGAAAGCAAATCTGTATTTGAAGTGATAGCCCTTTGAGCTTCATAACAGCAGAACAGGTTTTGTTTTATAGGTGCTTGAGTATCATTTGGGGTAACTAAGGCCCTGAAAGCACTAAATAAAAAGACAGTACACATGTACACAATGGTGAAGTAGTTACTTGAAGTGCAGTCACTGCTGCCCCTGAGGCCACTGGATCCACTCAAAAAGAAAAGAATGTTAATGCCTGGGCAAATTTTGCCCTCTTGTGCTTGGTTTATACTTGTGCGGCGTCTCTGTCAAGACCAGCCATGCGAAATCTACATAGTGTCTCTGTGTGGTCATACTCAGGCATAGGTAAACGCGCCAGATTGCGGTTTCTTTTCTGGATCTGCAGGCAGCGGTAAGCTGGTACCGGTTGATAAACTCCACCAGGCGGTGTTTTTTCAGTAATTCAACATACAAGTTTACTAACTACTGATTCCATGCACTGATCAGTCTTTATGGGACGCTGGTAGATGAACAGTACAGTCTGATAATTTTCTTTTTTGTTTTTTTTCTTTTGCGACAGATTACCAACGTGTCAGCAAAATAAGTGATGTAAACTGTCATAATTTCTGGAAAGATTCAGTTGAATGTGACTTGCCTGCGGTTTAAAGGTAGTCAAAAATCTGGAAACTAGTATCGCAGACTGACCAATCACGAGAAAGTACTTCTGCATAGCCATGTCCAAAAAGGTGTGCGTTGAGCCTCTGCACACCTACACAGAGCCTACGGCGGTGTAGCTGTGACCCACATGACGCAGACAGCAGTATTATAAACCCAGCTTTGCGGCCACCATTCATTCATCACTGTTTTAGGTATTTGAAGATATTTCTATGCCCATGTTTACCACTAGATGTCAGTGATTCTTAAACACTGTGCGTTTAAAGGAGCTATACCTGATATTATTTCAATCTTTCTAAGAAAAATGGTTTCCACAAGGTATAATGTGGTAAAAGGGGTAAGTCCATATAAATGAATGACTCATTGATTGCACATTTGTACAAGTCCAGGTCATTTTAGTTTGCGAAAGCTAATTATTTTTAGCTTTGGCGCGACACTCTTTCTCTACCATTGGGATTAACTTCCTGAACTTCCAGATTCCGATCAGCCAGTAAGAGCGTTCCCCTAGGGAATCCGGAAGTTCCGGAACCCCATTGGCTAAAAACTAGCCGCTTTCGCTAACTAAAATGGCCTGCACCAACTTCAGAGAAATCCCCCTCTACAAACTTGAATACTTCTGATATCACGTGCCACTATGTTTGATATACCCTCGTTTTAAGCTCTCTCATGTTTATCTGTTTTGTATAACCTTCTGAATATTTGCTTTGTAAGAATCTTAAGAGAAAAAGCTGATAGTTCAGTGCTAAGAATGTGGTCTTATTTCCCCTTTGAATAAATGATACAACTCATCCTCCAAGGCCTCTTGAATACAACTCTTTCTCTATCAGCTCTGTCTTTTGCTAGAAAATATGTTCTTTAGAGTCTAATATTCTTAAAAAAGCAAAGTACATATCGGTTATAAAGCCACTCTTGTTTTATTCAGTAAATAAACCTTAACTTACTGACCATCCACTTTGTTTGTCAGACACTCAGACACCATAATACTATAAATTATATCTGTCTTCTGTTTTTAGTCCAAATATTACATATTAGATAAGAAAATTAGAGCCACAACTCACATGTTCACACTTGACTGATAAGCTGAAAGCTGCTTCAATACAACTTTTTCATGGTGGACATTTTGACAGAGTTATTTTTGTGTCAGTTATGTGTCAGACTGAAAATCTTTGCTCCATCAATATGTCTGCATTTCTAAAGGTGTGTGGGATCCGTTTCACTTCAGGGAAGTCTGAACTTCTAAACAAGATACAGTATTTAACACAGTCAAACTCCTAGGCTCCTCAAGTTTGAGAGTTGACTTAGACATAAGAAAAAATCTGAAACATTTAATCTGTATTTACATGACAGACATGCTCCTAATTCTCAAATTTTCATGTTATGTCCTTGTTTTTGTGAAAATATCACATATCAGTAAGTTATTGTTTCTAATTTAGCTTAACATTGGCCCTCATCAAAGCCTTCTCTTTGGCTTTTATTTTGTTTTCTTAACTTATGAAGACAAGTGCCTATGATGGGATCTCTGGCTGAAGATCTGATAAGAGCTCCTCCAGTGTTCTTGCTTTTCTATAACAGCAATAAATAACAAGGTCCGGGGTAGGGGAGGGACATGCTGCAACTCTCATAGGAACTGTGCTCGGCAAGTGTGTTCCACTTAGTGTTCTGCCAGAGCAACTCTGAGAGCATGTTAATGCTAGTCAGGCGATGGGTGCCAATACTCTACCCCAAATTAAGGTTTTCCACTAGAGCAGATGCCATATGTTCTTTTCTGCCACAGCCACATGTCTGCTTCTTTTTCGGTTTCGCCTTAAAGGGACCACGTACAACAGACTTTTCCGTCATCTTCCTGCTACTGATGTATTTCTGTGTTCAAAAGACAATACAGCCAAGAAAAGAACAGTCCTAATAGAAATAAATAAATATGGAATCGCTGTTATTTACTCTCCTCTCAGAAGAAAAACAAAACAAAAACTTTTTTCACTTCTGCAGCTTTCCTGCTTTCTCAAGGAGGCGATTTCCATATGGTATATGATTTTTGGCATATATCAAAATCCTTACTTCTACAGAGGGGAAGAACATTTCTTCTGGAGTGTTTCTTAACTTTATGTATCAAATACGAACAGGATGTGAAATGGAGAGAGGGGAGTCAAGTACAAAGGAAGTGAAACTTACTGTACTTTGGAACGCAGTCATAAGTTCAAATGATCCATCTTCTTTGTTCGCTGTTTTCCTTTGTTTTGGTTTCTTTTGATTTTGTTGCCTCAAAATTCTTTAATTTGTTTAATTGTGTGATCTTCTTTTCCTCTGAAAAACAAATTATAGGCTAGATTAAGGGCACATGTGCACACATTTAAAGTTACAAATAAATGTTCCCATATTTTTGAACTTGTGCACATCTATAATATGCTTTAATCATTTTAAATCATATATTAAATCATAGTAAATCAGACTCCACATCTGCATGTGTGACATCAGTACTAACGCCCCAATTGCTTTTAATGTTTTTTCACCACACATTCCATAACACACTCAAAAATCATTTGGCTTTAGTCTGTCCCCTCTTTTTCACCATTACACCATCTCTGCAGTTTTTATTGCCATTGAACTGAGTTGGGATCGTTATTTATAGTGAAGATTCCTTTGTTTTCTCAGTTTTTTCCTTGCTCCCTCTTTCTGGCACTCCTATTCATCCAACATTATCCTCGTCTGAACTGAACGGACTTCTTTTGGATTTTGTTTTGTATGACAAGATAATTCTTGGCACAGCATAAAGAATGGAGGGATGAGTTTGTTTACCCAATTTAACTAATTTTCCATCAGACTTGTATTGGATTAGTCTGTATTTTTGGGATGGATTTGGTTTTCCCATCAATCTCAGGTTTGCTACCTTCTTGTCATGTCTGTCACTCTTTGCAGGTTTTCCTCTGTCCGTTACACTGTTGAGTGTTTGTGTTTTTAACAGAAAGTAAGGAAAGAATTCAGCCAGAACAGACATTAAATGCTGTTTTTGAGCTAAATCTGTTCACACTTGTCTTCAGCATTTGCGTGACAGAGCAGGCTTATTTGTCATTCACAGAAATAAGGCGGTTTTGAGTTTTTTTAACCATCCCCCTTATTTTAGGCACACATGGGACCTTGCACCACATCACTCACACCAGTGGAAACATTATAAGACATTATGTGAAATACTGTGCCACCAGTGACAACACATGTAAATGAGATTTATTTCCATAATAAGATCATTACCCCTCTGTATGCTGGGAAGCTTTCCTGCCAGCTTGCTCCTGAGGCTAAAGGACTTATTTTTAACCAGTACAGTTGCTTAACCTCGTTGTATGTCATGCTTTTTCACATTTACTTTATTTGCTGCCTTTGCTGCAATAAATATGCCTTCAAGGACTCTCATTCACTGCTACTATCACCAGTGTACTTCATGTCAAGACATGTGCACAAAAAAAATCTCATCTGCTTTCCTTGCAAGGACGTAAAAGGGAAAGCAGATGAGATTTTCCATTGATGAGATTTTCCATTATTGATTGTTTGAACTATGTAGGCTATGTTATAAATATGACATAAGTATAGTTAGCTCCTAAATGCATAAGTTATCAAAATATATTACATGCCTATGACTATCTAATGTATTATATGGGGATTTCTATTTTACATTGTGAACTCCGGTTTCAAATACATGCTAAAAAAGATTTTTGTTTTTAAAGATGCATAATGTATTTTTTCTGGTTAAAGAAACGATCAACATTCAAAAGTCTGGACTCCAGCATTTGAGCTCTCACAAGCATTTTTCTTTCTACTTTATGATAAACTTGTTAAGACTATCTTTCATTCACATTATGACCAGACAAAGCGAAGACTTCCCAGACCCTGTCCCAACATCATGGACTACTTATTACCACCGGCCTGGTTATTCTGGAAGTGAGAAGGATTTATTCAATGCAGTCAAGTGGAAAATGTGTTTTTTGCATTAAAGCCACCAGATGGCACTGTGCCTTTTTGGGTGCCCACAGGATTGAAAGGCTCCGTTGTGGAAATGATATGAACATCTGCTGTTTTAAAAGGTACAAACACACTTTACCTGTTATTTCTGTTAAAAAAAATAAGCCAAAGATGTGTGCATTTATATATTTCAGACAAACGTGAGGTGTAATATATTCCTTCTGTAATGATTTAGTTGATCCAATCTTTACAGAGTCCAATAGTGGTCCTGATGAGACTTTGTGGACAATAATTCCTGGAAGTAATGAAAGAATCTACAGATTATACAAAATGTACAGAACATAATCTTATTATTAGACACTATTGCGAAATATCTGGATTTTGCATTTGTACATGTGAGATGTGGTTATGTGTGAAAAAGAAGACCCACTGATACCGTAATGCCTGTGTTACTTATAGTATGATCACTACAAATCTATGCATTCTAGAAATAAAGAATGTAATTCTGTGTCTGGTGCCTTTCTGATTTTGGCAACATCATCAAAACAGGAGTAGGATATAAAAATATAGTAATCTTAGCAGTTTTATGTAATTCAGCAGGACTCATGCAAGTATGTAAATTTTTCTCTATATTGCTCTGAACCAACTCAGAATATAGGATCCAAACTTATGCAGAATGGCTTGAGTGCAGTCCTTAAAGATGCATACTATACCTAACCCTCTGTAATGATGTTAAGCATTGATCAAATACTTCTGGCTTTTCTGCGTTAGGGTAAAGCAAAAAGACCAACAATAGAACCGATATAGTAAATTGCAGCTTTATGTCGCTGTTTGTTGTTTTTTAGAAACAGCTTTCAAGTAGCAGCAAAAAACAAATAGATGAGCTTTGCACAACACACTACATTACTAAGATTTTGCTTTCCAGATTTAGCTACTTTTGTACTTTTACAAAGCTCCACTGATATGACTGAAAAGGCCATTTAAAGCCTCCAGATAAATGGGAAAAACCTTGAAGAGCTTCTGTTTTACTGTGCAGTATTGCCTGCGCAAATGTGTCCTTCATTGAAAAGTCATTAGAAAAAGGCTTTTTTCTGCAGCCTCACAATTATTCCATAGCTTAGTTGTTGGAAATACATTCTCAGGTATGATGAGGATAAATAAAAAAGGGTACACTTCTTTAGTTTGAACACGTATTGCTGTGCATGAATTGCACAGCAATTGCCCAACATTTGTGGGAAAAGCAAAAATAAATGGAGATGATAATGGTGCTTAAAATGCCTCAAGCTCCACCACAAAAAGTGCATGCTGAAGGTGTCACAGCCGTCAAAGTCCTCTGACACTAAATTGTCCAAAACTGTGCCTATCTCATCAAATGAGCATAACCCTGCAAGAGGTGCCCTCATAGAACGACAAGTACTTTTGCGAAGAAAATGAATAAAATGCACGGAAAGACTCAACTGACTAAGAAATGTATTTACAAGCTGTGACCTTTACCACAAGGGATGTAACAAACTACTCAATCTGCATATTATGTTTTTGTTTTTCTTCAGTTTTAACAGTAAAAACTTGCTTTTTAAAAAAAGAAAAACCACGCACACACTGATGTAATGCATCATCTGCTTCTGTTGCTTTTGGGAAATCGGGTCAATTTTTTACTCACCTAGCCTTTCGCTCTGACAGAAATAATAATCAGGGATATAAAAACTTTTGCACAACATTGTATACATTTTCACATTATTCAGTTTTGCAGAATGGATCAAAGCTTAGAGGCAGTTTAATCATTTGAATATTTCTTTGATCCAAACAGTGAAAGAAGACAGTGTTAATAATTGATTAAGGTATTCAGATATCGGTTGTCATACTTTTTTGCAATTTCTTGGAAATTTCAGCATGGAAGATCTTCAGCATCACGGTTGTCTCTCACTTGCAGTTCAGCGTCTTTCTCTACAGCAAAATCATGACATTAACTTTTCCTCCTACAAGATCCAGTGGGTATTGCAATGTATATATTTATGACTGTTTATTTTTGTTGTTTCCCCCTCTGCCAGGGCAAGCCCAGACTGTAAACCTTATCAAACATTCTGTCTGATCAAAACCTATGAATTATGAATAGAGGAACAAACAAATGCATGCGTGTAACAAGTGTGTGTGTGTTTGTAAGTGAGAAAGAGAAGAGGAGACAGTGAGAAAGATGGTGGGACTGAGTCTGATCAGGATTAATGAGTTATGATAATGAGAACAAACAATTGTTTGATAGTAGATGAGGAAGCCCTGTAGTTATTCTCTGAACGCTTGAGAGAGACAAAGACGCAGAAGGCAAGTGTTTCGAGCTTTTTTATTGCTCAAAGCAAATTGTATGATCCCTAATGTGTTGTTTGTGTGTATGTGTTTATTTCTGTCTTAGAAAAAACAGAAAATGTGTTATGTGTATTTTCATTAGTCTCTGTTAATTTTTTTTACAGCTGTACAATACATTTACTAAGTCATCTGATATGATTATTTGACCGAATCATTTATTGTTTGTTATTTATTTATTGCAATTAAATACAGTCGATATACAGTATAGAGGCCCCATTTATCAACTGGGTGTAGACTGCACTTACACAACATACACTTTAATAGCTATTATCTGCATTTTCATATGCACAAGTCAAATGCCAAATAAAGGTTTCAGCTTGGAGGAGTTTAATTTATTATGATGCAATGTGTATGGATATAATTTGGTGTGAAATTAAGGCTTACTTTCTGACAGAGAACAACATACGGGGAAAGGGAAACAGACATAATTTCTGCTGCTTTATTTATTTGTAAATGCATTTTTTGCTTGCATTGCTTGGGGCCTTTCCTGAGATCTTCTGACATAGCTCTAATCTGAATGAAACCATGACAGAGAGAAAAACCACAGCAAACTGAAACCTACAGTAATACCTTATGTCCCACATAAATAACTAAATTGATTTTCATTTTTCCTTTGTATAAGGTCTGTCCAAGGTAATGCATGTGTAAAACAAAAACAATCCATTTTTTTGCTCGCATAGTTTGTTGCATGTGTACAGCTACATAATTAAAGCCTGATTTATATTATTTTGAGAATATGAGGTCTTGGAAACCAAATTACATCTCTGTTACGTCTGCTTAATAAAACAAAAGATATTGCCCTATTAAATTGTAACATACAGTAGGCCTACAGCATGAAGATATTAGTTTTTCTCTTTCTTCAAATTTTATTAATTTATATAGAATTTTTCATATAGGTAAGTTAAACAAGGTACATAAAAGTATACAACATGTATAAATGCTAAACAACACCCATGTAATAATACTCACACTTCTTTTACACGCACACAACACATAGTGAGAAAATGATATTTTGGGGATCTGTTCACACCTAAAGCAAGCCCACACAAGATTGCCCAGGCTGCTGCCTAGTTAGAACCAAGATCAGGGGAAGTAGAGGCCCCAACACAACCACAGGGCTGCAATGCAGGAACCCCAACCACAGAGAGGCAGCCCCCACAGAAGCAACCCAACAGACTGCACAGCCATAACCCCCATTGCAAGAGATTCCCATGAGGAAACCACTGGATTTTAGGGTAAACAATAGGAGCAACATGTAGAGGTGAAAAATAATGTAAGAGAGAAATAAAACTAATAATATATCTGTGGAATAATTTCTCAGTGATAATGCACATATGTGTCCAGGAAAAAATAGGCTCAGGAAAATGACAACTTTGTGATACCTGCACTGAGTTATTGAGAGTTTCATTTTTCAGGAGGCAGAGAGGCTAAAAGCGGCTTTATACACTGGCAGCATCTGGATTAAGGAGGGCTCCACCCGCTGTTGTAGGCTTTGCGTAGGTTAACAAAAGAATGAAACTCAGTGGTGGTCATGGCTTATTCAAAAACTATATCACTAAGTATAGCTTACAAAGTGTTTCTGTTGTAGTGGTACAACCCACAATTCCAGTATAAATGAAACATTATTAATTTGGATTAAAGGAGACTTCTCACTTTCCCCTGCTCTACCAAACAGCACGGAGCTGTAACTCAGCAGGAC
>JAVQJG010232342.1:0-11458 GCA_036024015.1 Craterocephalus amniculus | reverse complement strand
GGCTTCCTCCCACTGTCCAAAGACATGCATGTGAGGTTAATTGGGCACTCTAAATTCTCCCTAGGAGTGAGTGTGTGTGAGTGATTGTCTGTCTCTCCGTGTTGGCCCTGCGACAGACTGGCGTACCCCGCCTCTCGCCCCTTGACAGCTGGGATAGGCTCCAGCACACCCACGACCCACTTGGATTAAGCGGTTCAGAAAATGGATGGATGAATGCATTTCTTTTTTATATCCCAGAGGCAAATTGTAATGCTACTAGCAATTTTTAATAAATCACTTTCATTGAAAAGGGTTATGTCCAGCTATTTAACATCAACTCTTACTCATTTCTTGGTTTACAGTGGAGATTGTTCAGCGAATGCTTGTCAACCCTGAGCAAGCTGACATGTGAAGGCATCACTCTGCTCTAACCTTCCATTTTCCCTCCAAACCAACATGTGATTCTTTTCATCACCACCTGAAGAACTGGACAAAGTTTGCTTTGGTGTGATAAACAGTGTAATACCCGAACGATTAGATCACAGTTGATTTGCAACCACTGGGAACTACAGAATGACTTTCTCCTCCAACAAGTCATCTACAATAACTGAAATGAGCATGCAGGCAAATACAGCTTGTGTAAACATTTAAACAACAGAGCTGGCATCACTTTTAAATATTTCCCTTAACAAGCCATAAAATCCTTATGAAGTGGCAAGAGGCTAATTGGAAGGTGCAACACTCTCAGTCACTGGCATGTGAAAACTATAAAAGAAAAAAAAGACATTTTCTTTCACTTCTGAGATCTGTTTGGGTTATTAAATAGGATTACTGATTGGTCAGGCTTAAAATAATCACATAAGGGTTTAAACATATTCCTTCTACACAAGGCCATGATGTTGGATGGCATTTTACTGATTGCCTTGCAGACAAATGTTACAATTATATGTTTTACTTCCCCATTGAATTTAGGCAATTTGTTTAGAATTAGAAAATAATTCTAAGGATTCTAAGGGTCAGGATTTAAATACATTCTTTCTATAACTGGACCATTGCTTTCAGAGACGCCGTTGTTACAAGTCATATGCTGTAATATCTATCCTTGCAGGTCATCTTGGTCTCCATGATAAAACGGCTACATTTGTAACCAGGGTCTCTGAAGAACTGAAGAAATATTGATCAAACCGAAACCATGAATACATTGTCTCCATGAACACTTTGTGTGTGTCTGTGTAAAACAGAGAGAGAGTGGTTCAGCTGCTTAATAGACCTTAGCCTTAATTCTAAACGCTGATGCCCATGCATGAATCCAATCACACGGAACAGACTATGAGACAAAATCAGAAATGAGGCTGTGTGTTTGTGCTACACACACAGATATACAGGTTTTCATCATTTCCTAACATCGAATGAAATTATGCAAGCAGCTTTTTTTCATAAACATATTATTCGCCATTTAGTTTCACTAACACTGACCACCACCTGCTATGTGCTGAGAACTTAAGCAGTCACAGATCACAAGAACTGTAGCAGCAGGTTTTCCATCTGTTGTGTGCTCCAGAGCTGACTTCAGCTCAATTACTGCATGCAGCCCACCCATAACAAGAATTATTCTAAAGGCGTGTCAGCTGTTGGTAAAATTCTAGTTTTTGAGAAAAGATGCAAATGTAAATATGATTTTCTCAATGTAATCTATTTGGTGCTGTAGAGCACAGAGGGATGACAAAATTGAATTGCTGAGGTAGGAAAATGGAATTTAAAAATTGAAAATCAGGATTTTCTTTTTTTCACAAATTTGAAATCTCTCTTTTCTAAATAAATGTAAACATTTTTAGAAAAAGATTTTAATCTCATTTTTACTGTTAGTTCTATTTATCTTTTTTTAAAATCTTTTTTACTTGTCTTGTTGGGCATTATAGTAGCAGAGTGTGGTCTAGCTACAGTCCTGCAATGGAAAGAACTAGCAAAATGTTTTTTGTTAGTTTTTATTTTTTCTTCACAAAAATCTGAAATATCAAAGAAATCGCAATTTAAATTTAATTTGCACCCAAAACATTGTTAAGGAATCAAATCCACAGGGAAGCCTATCATCCCGGCCTTAATAACCAGTTGTCCAAACTGCACCTTAAAGCTTGACTCAATGCACGTTTTTCACTAAATGCCTGACAAAGAGAAAATAAAATCCCCATGAATAAGACAAATGTTCCTGACTCAGGTGTTTACAAAAAAAACGCTTCCTATTCAGTCTGCCAGAGCTGCTTGCCAGGTCTTCCTCAACAGTGGCCTGGACCATACAGTGCAGGCTGGTTGCCAGGCTGATTTTGAGTAATAAGATTAAGTCAATGCAGCTCCAAAAATAAAGTCAATAAGGTTATTCTTCTAGCAATTAAGATGCTGGCAGAGGCAAACACAGACATGTGCTTAGTCATGGTTGATTAGACATAAACGAGAGGTTCTGACAATTCTCTTACTGTATATCAGGAGGAGAAGCAATAATGCTGGAGTTAATGGTAATGATTTTGGTGACAACTACTTTTTTATTGTACACCATGTATCACAATATACATTGGTTCGAGGTACAGAAACCATTTAGTCTGTTTATTTAAAAAAGGGTAGTGGACATAGTTTATTGCTGAATCCAGCCATAACATGTAAGATTTGCACTGGATAAAAAGCCCAGAAAGCTGTGTCCCAGCGACAGCTCAGAAATGCTGGCACCTTTTTTACTCTGCTGTGACATGCAAAACACTTCTGCAATCAGATGCACCACTCAAATCAGAGCATTATGACAGTGATAGAAAGGTTTCGGATCAGATACAGCAGAATATGCGCCTGTCTTCTTTCAGAGCATAATGTGATTCCCTCAGTAAACACGGATTTCACCCACCCAGAAAGTGAAGTTGTCATCCAGTGCTGGCTATGCAAAGGTAAAAATAACAACCACATAAAAATAAGATCCAGATCTCCTGCCACTGATTCTTATTTACAGTATTTAAGCCAGGCTGGAAATCTGCCCTGTCTGAAGACTCAGATTTTTGCAGCTTTTTTTTTCTTGGAAATCATGGAAGTTACATCCTCCAGGAAGGGAAACACTTTAATAAACACAATCATATGCTCACTTTGGGCACTTCCATTAGAAGAGTGATAGCTGAATCCCTGTCAGCATAATCACCAGAAACCACCATCTTTCGCATCCTGGTGTCAGTTTGACTCCTCCGTATAAGACAGCTGTCAGAACATCTACCTTTGTGTCAAATGAGCCATGACTAAGCCTGTCTCTGTGCCCACCTCCGCCTGTGTCTGAAGTGCAGGATGAATAACTGGATTAAGCTTTCATTGCACTGACTTTACAGTAAGGAGGTACATTGACTTAATGATGATGAGAGCCCCATTGATTACTTCAAACCAACCTGGAAAACCAGCTTATGTTTTATGAGTTTGTCCCCTACAGAAACTCACCCTGGCAAGCAATCCTGGCACCATTCTAACTGCCTGCAGACAGACTGGGACAGATCTTTTGGTAGAAAACTTGAGTCAGGAATAGTCTTCCGTTCTTCCTCATTGTGTCTGAGCATCTATCTACCAAACATATGAAATGCAGGTGTGGAAGTTGGTTTAAGTATGAAAACACATCTGGAATTGCACTCATATTTAGATTTATGATGGAAGTCTGCACAAAATCTGCTGCAGTCTGTGTTCAAATCTCTGTAATGCGTTGTTATCAATCATTATAATATTCATGCACACTTAGGAATGCATTATTTGTAAATGTAATTAGGTAGCCTACGGTGGCCCAGAAGTGTCACAGCAATACAAATTGTAATAAGCTGCTACACAACTACAACAACCGCTCACTTCTGTTGCGACATATTGTGTTTGGTGGTGGTGTTTGTATTGTTCTGACACTTCTGGGCCACCGTAATTAGGTTCTGCATAGAAAAAATAATAATATTTTCGTGCTCCTTTACGTCACAAACTTGAAAGCGCAGTTATTTGGTAAAAAATATATTTTGACTCATCAGTCTAACAAATGAAATTATTTCAACTGTATTTCTTCCAGAAAAATATTACGAGATTAAGTAGCTGGGTCCGATAAATCCCAACATTAATTGGATGGTTTCAGGGTTGAAATTCATTTTTCCTTTGGCTGACCAGCTTTGACTGGCTGCATGACTGTATCCTTGTTTGACAGACTATGATGCAAACGAGGCAATGTTCCCTGGCAGGTTGATTTCATTTTCTGACTTACTGGTCACACTCAAGCCATCCCTGCCAGAGTCAAATCTCCATTTTATATAAAAACTTTGACATTTAATGAGCAGGCTGCAGACTGGCTCAGTGATCCAGGGTGCACGATCATTCAATGATACAAGCGTGCAAATGTTCAAGTGAAGACAAAAAGCAATGATAATAGTAATTGTGTTTCAGTAACTGAGTGTTTCTTGTGTATTAAAGCCATTCAATGTGGCTGAAGCTCTATAAATAGCTAACAAACAGGGTGTTTTACAGAGATACACAGTCAGTATTTCAGTGTTCCTTGGAAGCAAGCGGTAAGCTGAGCCAGTTCTGTTTGGGTTTCAGCTTTTGAAAGATCAAACCCAAATGCTGGGAGTTTTTTAACATCACAGAATGTATATTGTGAGAAATTATAACTCGTGAAATAAATTATCCAAAAGCTTGTCTTTTTTTTTCACAAAACATACCATGGTTGTGTTAATGCAATGTCGTGTTAAAGGTTGTCAGTTCAGGTCAGACTTTGTTAATGTTTATGTTTATATGTCAAAAGATGACAATCTTAAGGTTTTCACTTGTTTATTTTTGTAAATGTCAGCCTTGAATGTGGAAATATTTGTCTTTCTCTGTTGCTGACAGACAAAGACGTGTTTACCTGTAACCACATGTTTTAACCACATGACAAATCTTACTTTCAGAGCAGCTTAAACGGATGAAAACATATAGAAAGCTGTTAAAACCATCAGCGTGATCACAAACGGCCATGAATGATCCAAGTTCTGTTTGACCGACATGCACTAATTAAATGTCATGCTCATGGCTGCTAATCGGCTGTTTATTTCAGAAAAGAAGCATTCAAGACACTCAAGCAAAGGAAGAAGACAGAAAAGTTTTGTGCCAAAGTGAGAAATATTTAAGTGACTCTTTGCTTTGACTGTCTTTCATGTCTGCATTTTTTTCAGGTTTTCAGCATTAACTCAGCTCATGTTGATGTTTACTCAGTTTGCAATAACGTGTGAGCTAAAAGGATGAAAAAGAACTGCAGTTGTCGGTTCACCGAAGGCACATCATGCTTATCATGTCAAAAGTTTCCAAGGTGGAACGCAGTTCCAGGGAACAGACCACTTGTTCGGCTTGACTGACTTGTCAGAAAAACTAGTTTATTTCCAATTTAGGCTGTCACATCTTCATCTATCTTCCCTTTAAGCTGCACAGTGGAGGCCTAAAGCTAAAAGCAAACTGAATCTGGCTCCAGACTGCAAGATAAATAAAAACAACAGTTATTCCCTGGGGCTCTGTGCTTAACCAGCCATGTCGTAGACATCTCTGTCTATAAGACCTGAAGCGCTAAAAGAACAACAGGGTCATGCAACACATGCAGAGACCGACTTCAGCTGTTGACTTAAATGATGCTCGAGAATAAACATCAGCTGAAGACTTTTAGTCTGATAAAGATTATATTTGAGCCGGAAACAAGCTCATGGACTGGTGGCTGAAATCAGGTCTGTCCTGTTGCACAATTATTTTCAGTGAGTTCCAGCACCATAACCATATAAAAAAAGAGAAAAGAAAATATTTCCAGTGTTAGCCAAGGAACATTTTCCCTGAAAATTGTTTAATCTCCATCCCTCCCAGGCAGTGCAGTGCTTGTTGCAGTGTCAAGAAATTGTGTTTATACAGTATCGCTGTCACTGACAACCCATCTGTCATAGACAATCTCTTTATCCTCATACTCTCTCTAACCCCCTGCAGCTTCTTTTTTTTCATTTCAATTACCCATCGCTACACTCCCACTCCTCCTCTGACAGTGAGGGGAATTGTTTGTCATCATACAGATTGCCAGCAGAAGAGTTCCTGTTGTGTGAACTGCTCACTGTGTTCAAATAATCTTCCAACGATTCATGGCTCTTCATATTTCACCGACTTCACCTTCACCTGCAGCCCTTTCTACATTTTTTAACCGACCTTCTTCCCCCTTTTGCGTCTGTTTCTGTTTTTGTAGCTCGACTCTGCAGTTGTGTGTCATGCTCGGTCAGACAGCAGACACTATTAGAGCTTTCCTATTGGCTGTGGATCTTTCTAAATGCTTCAGCATGACTTCTCTCTCGGAGTCCATAACTTGCTCACTGAGTTAAAGGTTGAGTTATTCATTCTAGTCCAATTTGTGTGTGAAGAATAGGAAATTCTTCATGTTTATTTAACCAGATATGTGTTACAACTTGGTAGACCTTATGCGGAAGAACCTAACACATCACAAATATTTATGAGAAGAGACTGTTTATAGAGACAAGAAGAAACCACCAGAGAAAAAAATTGGCTTTTTAACATAGAAATAAGACATTACAAGTTTTTTTAACTGTCTACAATAATTCAGTACTTTTTATGTAACTACTTCAAGAAATGAAGAAAAAAATCTATGCTTCTCAAAAGTGCAGTTATAATTTTTACTTGATGGTATTACTGCTAATACTGCTATTGTAGACACAGTTTATACTTACATATGCAGACACACATACATCTAAGTGCCTCTGTCCTGTACTTATGTAGCATACTGTATGATTTTTCAAAACTTTTTTAAATGTAATGAACCTGACGATTTCATGTCATCTCTTAAATTGTTCCATAACTTGACTCCTATAGTTGCAAAACGATGATATTTTGTATTTGTTCTTACCAATCACATTTTTAATATGCCTGTTCCTTGTACGGCATATGTACTTTCCCTCATCTTAAACAACCCCTGGATATTTTCTGGTACTTTTCGATGAATTACTTGAATTGTGTTATATCAAAATCAACTACATCTGTGAGTTTGAGCAATTTCAGGTTGATAAAGAATTTGTTTGTGGGTTTTTTGGGACACATGTGCGTAGTGTCTCAAAACATCTTACAAAATTTTGCAGCAATGTTGACATTCACCTTTGTTGTGGGATTCAAGTGTTGCCAGATTTGTGTCAGTAACAGATTTGACTGACACAAAGACCAGAATGAGCTTCTGAAGTCAGAGGCAATCCCATATCTTCAAAATCTGGAGTGTAACTCCATCCTCCAGGATGACAATGCTCTTTCCCACAGAGCCAGGATCAACACAGAGTACCTCCGGAATTTGGGAGTGTAGAGGAAGGGATGGTTTGCCCTGAGTCCCAACCTCAACCCAAGTGAGTATTTGTGAGATAATAATTTGGGATTATTGCTGTTATTGCGAGAGTGACCAACAAAACCCAGCCGGTGCCTTCAACAACTCCTGGTTGTGGAACGAGTGCAGTTCCACAGCTAAATGTTAACCTGTGTAAAAATGGCCAATATGTGCTGTTTTTCCTTCATCATTGTAGAATACTGAAAAACTAAATAAGAGTGAGTATCAGCAGGAGAATTTTGCAGGAGATTTTGCAAATTCTTGGGGCCACTGCCACCACAAATCCTACTGTGGGCCCAACAACATCATCTACATTTTAGAGAATGTGTTTAGAGTTAGAAATTGCTTACTTCTGCTTTGGCTCTGTCTTTTATGACTGCATTCAGTAAATTATTAATGAATGCTGAAAAGGAAAAAATGTGACTGGTAGGGTTGTGTTAATAATACATTACAAGTTTTATATTCAGTAAGCATATATATAAAATTGATTTTCATTCATGACTGTTGCTTTATTCTAGGAACTAGAATTAAATTCCAGGTTAGCTGATTGTACAAAATTGAAGTTCTTTCTTTTGATGGCCATATTTCACCAGACTAAGTGAAGCACTGTAATGAAGAAAAATCTGGTTGAAAATATGAATATTGGTGCGTATGTCTGGAACAAATGGGCTTTGCAATAATCTCTCAGAAATTACAGCTTTTCTGTGAAAGCAAAGTGGTGACAATTCAACAGAACACCTTTATTTGCTGTTTTCATCAAGCAATCCTTTTTCTTTTAATAACAATAAACCAAGCTAAGACTTCAGTTTAAATGATAGCTGCTGGCTTTGAAAATGGCAAATATAGTTTTCTGTCAGAGCTTTATGGTGCAAGGATGATCTTATTGGCTATAAGAATAATTTACTCTGCAGAAAAAACAAACTAAAAACTGCTGCAAATACATAAGTGGCAATTTGTAACTGAAGCCCAGATCTGATTAGGAATACCATTATCTGAAAATGGGTGCATGTTTTGATTAAATATTGCTCTAAATCATAAGGAATGAAGATTTAAAAGAACAAAAAACAGAGAAATTATATCTCATACATTTTTTATCTTTTTCTTTAGCATCTGTTTGAACACAAACCTGGCTTGTACTGTGTGTGTCTGCATGCTCGTGTGCGTTTGTGTCTTTGAGGCTCTGATTGTGAGACAGGCTTTCTGACGTCAGAGCAAACCAGAATCTAATAAAGAAAGAGTGCTGAGGGTCAGAAGCCATTCATAAATATACGAAACAACATGTGTCTGTGTTTCTGCAGCATGGATCTGCCACATGTGTAAAAACACAGTAATGACAGCTCTGATTTGTGATTATTCCAAAGAGGCAGAAACATATCTTTTAAAGAAACACCACTTTCCTGCCATGTCTGCTTTGTGTGTAAACAACCAGTCTTTCACCACATCAGATCTGATAAAAACAAATGAGAGGCTGGTTGGATTCTTATCTTTTCTGCAGCTGCAAAGTTTGTCTGTTTATTTTCACCCGTCTCTATCAGGGTAACTGCGGGACTTGAAATTTAAGTCACAATATTTTCATAATCTATCAAAGTTATGGAATTAGTAGCCTTACTTTGTCTCTACAACAGCACATTCTCACTCACAGCTTGTAACTGACATCCAGATATTAGTCAGGAGGGCTTTCTGTCACATGCTAATGGCCTTGAAATCTGCGTCACTTTTTAGTATGAAAGGTTGTGAGCTACAAAAGCCTCTTGCAGCATGAGGCAATGTTTAATGACCAAGAAAGTGCGGAGGTTGGAGGGTTCTTGTGCTTTTAGGTTTTTATACACAGCAGGTTGCATTTAAAATCCTGCGTAGGACTACAAAGGATGGCACAATTCTGGTGTTTGCAACAAGCCTCTCCTCTATTCTTAGTATTAGTAATGCTACAACCTGCCAGCAAACAAGAAATGCTGTCGGCATCTATTGAGGTAAATTGACTACAATGTGCATTGAAATGGTTACAAGGTAAGCTGTTCCCTAAAAAGCAGTCCTTGTATTACCGGTCTGCTGGTGACTCACAGCAAATGAATAAAGATGGTTCAACAAATATACCTGTAAAACACACAGAACTAAGTCAGTCTGCACATTCATCATAAGACCTCTGTGATTGTGCTGCTATTTGTTATCATGCAATTGCTTTTTTTGCCAAATTGGCTTCCATTCAGCAAAAAGTTGCATAATGATTCATGTGAGGTCATAAAAGAGTATCCCTGAACTCTTACAGTCATTTCTTTAAAACATTACCTGCGTTGGCTGCTGCACGATAAGGTCAAGTGGCAAGAATGATGCTGTAGTTGGGAGGCTTTTGCATATTTGATATGCTTTTTTAATTCTCTCTTAAGAGAACAACATCTTTGCACATGTGGTAGGGTAATGTTTTAAAAGCTTACTTGTAAATAATGTATTCTTCAGAGACACTCGTGTGGAGCTGTGGCATTAAAAAATTCAGCCGGGGATGTCTCCATCCTTTCGTCTCCACATTTTCTGACTAATCCGGATAGAAAATTCACAAATATACAAAGGAATAATTAAAACAAAAAGTATGTGCTGCCACAGTTTTCTAATTTGCTCCATTTCTCATACTTGTTTTCCAAAGCAGAGGGATGAAATCTGTAAACAACAATGTGCCAGTAAATGAGCACAGTTGTCTATGATTTGCACGACAATTAACTTGCTCTGAGGCTGCTGGTTAAAACCTAATAACTTTGTTCTCAGCTGAATGCTCCAATTTCACAAATTCCCAGCAACTATTACAAGCACACTGAGCCAATCAGGCTATGTTCGATAAATATCTGTATGAAAAAAATATCTGATGTATGCTAAACTGGCAAAATACCTCCCGGGTGACAGGCGGACCAACAGAGAAGACATTATTGTCCATTATGAATTTGTATGAAAAGGTTAGTTTTGTTGTTTTTACTGACGTTCTGTGGGATTCTGTGTTCATTTCAGCATTAAAAATAAAGAATTTTCAGTTTAAAATATATTCATTCAATAAAGTTGAATATTAGACATCTAATTTATAAAAATGAGACATTTATATTGTTATATAACTATGTAGCAGCAAACTTATTGAATATATCATGTGCATATGTCTTAACTTTTCTATAGAAAAAACTAATATATCTAATACCATGGCTGGCAGTGTCTGCACCCTGAGCTTCTTCAGTCAGCCTTCCTCCCTTATGTGAAACCTTCATGTCTCGGGTGGCTGTGTGAGAGTTTTTGTGATTGATATGCAGGGAGACAAACTGCAGTTTGCTAAATTTGGCCAGTTATGTAATCTGTTTCAGCCTTTTTATCACTATTTTCACCAGCTTCATCATCAACACCATCCTAGTCACTGTGTTTTTTTTTTCCATTTTTCCATGGTATCCCTGTTGAGCAGTACTGTTTCAGATCTAACTTGACATCCCAGCATGTTAATCTAATTCCCTTGCCATATGGATTTTCTGTCTGAAACTATATGGAGCCTAAAGTCTTGGACAAAAATTGCCTGTTGCCCTTTAAAAGTATTACTTCAATTTATTTCCCAAATCCATATTGAAAATGGATCACTTGTGTATTGTGACCATGACCCTCTCAAACAAAAACCTCCAGCATGCAAACATGACATCCTTATAAAAGGACAAAAAAACCCGACCAAATTTAATTTCAAAATGAGCTTTCTTCATACAGTATACGCACGGCAGTGTCCTCTAATCGTGACAAACAGGCACCTGTTGAGCACTGACAGGGCCATCAAGCCCTGCTGCATTAGCAAGCCATCTGCTGACGTCTGTTTTCAGCACCAAGGACAGCACAGCATCACAACTGAGTTTGAAAAAGGAATTAAGAAGAGAGGAAAAAAGCGTGAGGCATGACCTTATGGCGAATAAAAAGAGAGAGAGAAAGAGAGAGAGAGAGATAACCATGTCATTAGGGATTAGCCCAGTTCCACAGCTTGAGGCTTTCAGTGTCTGAGAGCTCTTGCGCTCAAAGAGACGCAAACGTCCAAAAGCACCAGCTTCAGATAGATAGATAGATAGATAGATAGATAGATACAGTAGATAGATAGATAGATAGATA
>JAVQJG010232334.1:0-15786 GCA_036024015.1 Craterocephalus amniculus | reverse complement strand
TTTTTTTTACTTGGTCTGAAGAAATATTCTCATATTTTGAGATGGGATTTTTGAGTTTTCTGAAGCTGTAGGCCATAATCAGAGACATTGAAACAATAAAAGGCTTGCAATATTTCAGTGATTGCAATGAATATTGCATATTGCAATGAATACACAATGTATGACATTTCATGTTTTTTAATTGCATTACAGGAAATAAAGAACTTTATCACAATATTCTAATTTTCTGAGACAGACCTGTACATCGCATTTTGGCTCTTTTCTAATAAATGAGAATTATAGTGTCTGACAGAGACGGAGAGATGCGACACACCCCCTCCTCCGCTGTTCACGCCCTCAGGATCAGATAGCAGCTGGTTGCATTTCCTCCCCACTCAGGACCGCTCTTTCCGGTCATTTTGAGCCGCTGGCAAACAGCGGCTCTCTGCCTTCACACCCGATGACTGCTGGGTGGAACAGCTGATCGCTGGCCGCTCCTGCTGCAGAGGGGAGGATGACACCGTCCTGTTGCGGATCGTCTCTGACACTTGGCTGCTGAAAGCTCCTGCTGACACGCTACAAGGTAAAGCAGTGGCGAGCGGGACAGAAAGATTTCAGAGACTGGATTTGATGATGGGATGGTGGCAGAAAAAAATACGAATTTCATTCATAATTATTTAATGCCTGGCTGGATAATCCTGCAACTTTATTCCTATATAGTGTGATAGTTATATACTGTTGATTATAAACGCAAACACTACTTTCTCCCTTCCTGGACCACCTCTGCAGAGCACAAGGTGCTGCATTGGCACTTTTGACTCTGCATTCCTACCTTGTATAATGGTGACATCATCTGTTCTGTTAAGCAGCTCTGACTGATTGATCATATTGTGTTCTTGCAGCTTCATGACTCTACCGTGAATGCTAAACCCCACTGAATCCTGCAAGTAGACACGATGGGGACCTCAATCTGCATTGTCACCATAGCAGCATTAAGAAAAACCTTCATCATACTTCTGCAGCTAACCTTATTTCTACCAACAGTGAGGGTCTATGAGCAGCTAATAGGTCCCCCCCTGGACTGCCAGGACACTTGTGTCTGCGCCGGCAACATAATCAGCTGCTCCGGTGCAAATGTCACCAATGTTCCCACAGCTCTTCCAGAATATACAGCTGTTCTGGACCTCAGCTTCAACTCCATCAGCAGGCTCCGTGCCGAGTGGACCCCCGTGAAGCTGAGCCGACTGCACAGCCTTCTGCTCAGCAACAACGGCCTCACCTTCCTCTCCACTGAGGCGTTTCTGTATGTGACAAAGCTTCGTTACCTGGACCTTTCGTCTAATGGCCTCCGCCTGCTGGATGAGTTCATCTTCGAGCCACTGGAGCATCTGGAGGTATTGCTACTATACAAGAACAACATCCATCAAATAGATCGCACTGCCTTCACAGGCCTCATGTCTCTACAGAAGCTTTATATGAGTCACAATCAGATCACACGTTTCCCCTTGGAGCTTGTGAAGGACCGAAGCAGGCTGGAAACACTAAGACTACTGGATGTTTCCTTCAATAGGATTAAAACTCTGTCTCTGCATGAGCTGCAGGCTCTACCGGCCTGGATCAAGAACGGTATATACTTCCATAGCAACCCTCTGACCTGCAGCTGTGACCTCTATGACCTGGTGGCACGCTGGCACCTCATGGAGCTCAGCTCTGCTACTGACTTCACCGGCAGCCACAAGTGTGTGATCCCAGGCCAGCGGAAGGAAACCATGGCCATCCTGGATCTGGACACGGCCTACCTGAACTGCAGCGAGGTCAGTGTTCTGAAAGAAGAGGCTTATTTGGAACAGTCTCTGGTGCTGGACTGCGACACGAGGCAGAAAGACACAGAGAAAAGATGGGCACTGCCGGGAAACATCCCGCTGTCTTCTGCCAACAGTACGGCCGTGATGCTTGCTGATGGCAGCCTTCACATTGGGCCCCTAAAAGCAGAGGATTCAGGAGTGTACACCTGCTACGCTACGGGCGAATCCCTCAATGAGACGTTGCACATAACTGTCATGGTTTTTAACTTCACCGTGAGCGGTGGAATCGAAACTCTAAAAACAGCCTACACCACCCTCGTAGCATGTCTGGTAAGTCTAGTTATGGTCCTCGTATATCTGTATCTCACCCCTTGTCGCTGCGCCGGATGCTCAGGTCAGGACATGGAGAAAGATGACCCAGGAGACAGCCTCCACTCCTCGACTCCCAGTCTCTCCCGGCCACATGAAGAGACGGGGCAGCAGAGAGTGCTGGGTGAAGGCTTCCCTTACAGACATGCAACTCTGCTGGAGTACAAGGATCAGCTGGAGCAGAATGGGAGACTGAATCCAATAGGTGAGGAAGATGAGGAGATGCAGGTGGAGGGCAAGGAGAGAAGGAGGTCTGATGCAGACTCTATTAGCTCGGTGTGCTCCGATACTCCAATGGTGATATAAACATCATGACCAGATCTGCATGGTAGAGCAGCGAAAACCAGGCGATCAAATTAAAATAATCATCTAAACTACACTTTAGCTGACTGTGTATAACCTGCAATATGGTCTGTATGGAAATTTGCACAAAAAATATTATAGGCCCCAATATTTCAAATATTTTTATCTCATGGCTGAAGATTGATCAATGATCATTGAAATAAATGCATTGTAAAGACATAAAGGTAACTACATTTCTGGTAGAGGATTTTGAGATTGTAACCACAGAATGACATTGTTTATGTAGGCTCCTAGAATTACTTTTGGGACCATAAATACTTTCATCTACCACCTATCATCCTGAGGTTCTGCATGAAATACAGCTGCTGTCCAGCTGAGATGCTGCAGAGATGAGAAATAGCACAGATGATGGATTGTAAGCTGCTGGTTGAGACAGAAACTCATTTTATGCAAAGCTTGTAGAGGTCAGCCTTTACTGCGTGCTGGTCCCAGTTTATGTTTTATATTGCATTCCTGTTTGGATGTATTGATCTTCACGGAACATGATGCTGCAAAGAGTATTTATTATGCAATTTAATCAACTTCATTCATATAGATCTGTGTTCAAGTAATATGTGTGTTTTGGAAGTAAATACAGCCTCTGTTGAAGTGATTTCTTTTTAATATAGTTTTGACTAAACATTAGATTCAAGTCAGTTTTTTCACTAATCTTAGACAATTATTAACACCATTGTGCTTTATAAATTTAATAGTTAATTACCTTTTATTTGGAAGTTATTTTTGATTATTAGATTATTGGTGAGGTATGAGTGATTTTGTTTATCTCTCATTATAATACAATGATAGACTGTAGCAGACTATTCTAAGCAAAACTTATTGACCATTTAAAATGCAAACACAAATTGTTATAATCTTTATTTAGTTTATGCCTTATTCTACATTGAAATTATGCAGACATTCAACCACTCTAAAAATATGTATGTGCTTTTAAGTGAATAGTGATTTCTCTTTTCAGTGCCTTTAGCATATTTACAGTGTTCATTTTGGACAGTTAGCATCTATGTGCATCATAGCACACTGTTTTCCTCATAGAGCTTCCAGGAAATATTGCCCTGGGGAAAACAACTGAGAGCAGTAGCTTTTACTAAATGATTTGAGGCATTAGTGCCCAACCCTAAAGAAATCATCCAATAGAGCTAGCCAGAAGTCTCATAAACACGGACAAAAATAACAGCTGCTAGTGCAGCCAGCTAACACGCCCTCACATTGCCTGACATTGCTGAAAAGTAAACAACAGAAGCTGCAGGATTTCTTCGTTGTGTGTTGTCGTTTTTGTTTGTTTGTTTTTCTTCCGTTTTACAAATGTACTCATTTCAAATAAAATACTTGTACATCTTAAACCAAGTAAAAGCTCACATCACTCAAGCTGAACTGTATCTCCAGAAATGTTTTACATATCAGCATGTAAATATGAATCTATAGAGCACAGCTCATAATTCAAACTGTTTCTCTCATTTTTAATAAGTATTTAAGCCACTGAGTTGCTCACTGTAAATCAAGGACACAATACCAGTCATATTTGTGTGATGGCAGATAAAAAACAAAACACACCAATGGCAAAGAAAAAGATGTAGCAATGTCAAGTAATTATTCCTTTGCTGTGATAGAACAGTAATGATATATCCCCTCATTTTTCACAGTGCATCTTCGGGAACTATATATTTATATATATATGTAAGTTACTGATAACCAAAGACTTACACATTTTGAAAAGAAAAAAAATCTACGTGTTTGGTGTCTTACAATTAATTGTCATTAATATGCAGAGGTTATCTGTTGCACTTGTGTGGATCACATCTGTTTTAAACCTTGTTGGATAATACAAGGAATAATGCAGTCAATATCATTCTGTGAAGTGAATGCACTGTGTATAACAGCCAGACTCTAAAGCTAATGGAGCACACTGACACCACTGGCATGCACAGTGACTAGCAGCTGGCTAGATTAGCTTGGCAACTGGGGGAGCAGAAAACTAGCATGGCTCTCAACATGTTAGCTAAATTCAGTGCTTAAAACAAAAACAACTTAAACTTTAATAATTGAATTTCCTAGAAAATAAACATACATGATGCCCCATTTGTGTGAATTGGTGTTTTTTTAAAAATGAATTAATGGTCAGCTTCTAGTCTCCTAAGTTAACAGACTAATAGTTTAGGCCTCATTTTTGGGCCTTTTAACACCTTTAATAGACAGAGAGATGATGGGGAATAAAGGAGGTAGGTGGGAAAGGAAAACTATAAATGGCACTGAAGGTCCAAAGCCAAATGGAAAATGATGGTTATGCTCCATGTCTAGAGCAGCTCCGTTTTTTCATGAAGGGATGAAGTCAGTATAATTCTCTAGGAGGTAAAGCAATTCAATAAATGACCAAACTCTTGTTTCTGTCGGTCCGCGATTACAGACTTGTTCACTTGCAGGAAAAATAAGAAACCAAACTGATAAAAACCTAAACTCAGCCATGATTGTTGCCCATGTGCAGATGAAATATTTCCAGAAATAACTTAGTGTTGCTGGATTTTCACTATTACTTGGATTGTTGCATACTTTGCCTCATCTCGCTCCTTTGCCTTTATTAAATATATTTTGATGATGTAATATTTACTGTGACATTCAGGTGCCAGCGTAGAAATATGGAAATGTTTGTGTTGTGAATTTGCTGTAAAAATAAATCATTAAACGTGTAGTTTGTTTATTTAAATCAAATACTGCAGCACATTTATGCTGGATCAGAACACACAGGTAGGTGTTATTTGTGTAGTAAATGTGGAAGCATGAAACCTCACCTGCTGTCCTCCTCTGCTGAATGAATGATTGAGAACTGCAGGGACGTCCATGCTTCCCATCTTAGTAACTGCTCTCTCATGTTACCGTGTTTATATCACAGTACATACTGTACAAAGCCAGCCCGGTGTGTGGGCTCAGATTTGACTACTTGGAAAAGTCAGCACAACAGCATTGCATTTGATGAATTTCATAATTACAATAAGACAAATAAAGACAATACATGTTAATAGGAGGCATGTGAGGATTATTGCTTGATGCGTTTACATGGGATGGAGCTAAATAATGCATCCCTTTTGGATATTATGTCACTGATTATATTTAGAACAAATGCAGCTGTCTGAATAAAACCTGACATCACCACACACTGCAGATACAGATGGCAGAAGTGTGAGCCAGCGCCTGTTGACAATGAATGACTGAGTTTCAAGGACTGAATTCTGAGTGAGATGACTCATCCTCTCCTCAGACCCCTCCCGGAAGAATTGCATGAATGATGAAGTGACTGGAAGTGCAGCTTGTTGAGTTCTCTGCCATCTAGTGGCCTTCACAATGCTGATGCATGTCAGAGAGAGACGTCTGGATTTTTTATTATTCCCTTCAGACAATATTCTGCTTGCACTTTCCATCTTCAGTCCCTGGATCTGGTGGGCAGGCATCCACACTAAGAAGAGCTGAGGCAAGAGTTTACTGAAAGCAGCAGGTTGGCTAAATCAGCACAATTTATGGCAAGATTGTGCAGCTGTTACCTTGCAGAACCTGGTACCATTTTCCAATATAGCAAACATAAAAGGTCCTCTGTCTCTGCGAATGGTTTTAGATCACCTCATCCATATTATATGGATTTGTCTGGTCAACACATAATTAATTATTGCTAGTAATATGGATTATCTAAAATGCATTTGGCAGCAGAATTATGTTAAGCAACCTGTGAGCAAATGAAGGGGAAACAGCAATCACCCTGTCACATTTAATGGTTTGCTATCTAGTAGAAGCTCCCAGCCAGCCAAAGATGTTCATTCACTTGTTTGAACAGACGAACATGGCGATGCTGCAGGATCAAGAAGTCTATAGTCCTTAGCATACCATGACTGAGTCAGAGATGTCAATGCGTATTTACAGGCATGTTTAACGCAAATATACACAGCTGAGCAGACAAACCTGCATATCTACTCAATCAGTTAAAAAACTGATGTTCGGTTTGTTTAAAGACCAGATAAAGTGAAAGTGGGTGAATTTCATCTCTGAATAGTTCAAGCAGAGTTTGTTTTAAGCCTCATGTTAACAGATCAGACAAAAATGGTTAACTATAAAAGCTTTTCCTTCGTTTTGCTCGAATAAAACTCCTGAGAATTCGCTTTTGTTACGAGTTGTTTAAGATGTGAGAGCGACTGTAGGGGAGGTTGAAACTTTCCCAGACTCTACAGACATTGCAGATACACACTAACTAACAATTGAGCACACTGTGAGTAATTGACATACATTTACTAAACCTACTTTCAGCTGGGTGGAGTATCCTTTACCAGAAACTGCTCCATCATGCATCGCAATGGAGAGGCTGACTATGCACATGCAGGGTAACAAGGCTGACGAATGTAGTAGCCAAGATTTATTTCATTGGACTAAAGTTATTGCAATGCATAGATCAGCAAGATCTGGAACCAAAAACTAAATAAAACAGAAAAAAGAACACTGTACAAAAAAAAAGCAAGGGAAAAAGCACAAGATGGGAAAGGATTGACAGGAATGAGGCGATGACCAAAGGAAAGCTAGGAGCAGTAAGGGAGATTATGACTAAAGAGAGGGAAGCAGACACCAGTATGACAGAGGAGCAGGAAATAAACAACGCAGGAGTGGGAAACCTCTACTGTCAAATCTGTGTATTACTGCTGCGTGTGCTGGACAGAGATGTGGGATATCACATCAGTGATTAAATAATTACCACAAATAACGATTCAGTTATCATTGTAAGGTCTCTACAAAGTGTCTCATTTTCAATAACACAAATTTATTGGAAAAAAGACACAAAATCAGTCCATATTTTCACGAAAGATGCTTTTATTGAAGAATAGAAATGGATTTTACATATCAGTCGGTGCATGCACCAGTAGGACTGTAAACCTAAGAAGGGAAAGTTTTAAATCAAATTTAAACTGCACTCACCAAAGTTTCCATAGCTGGCGTTTCTCAGACTTCCTTGGGTATTTCCCCTGTTCAGCAAATCTCCATGAAGCTCCTCCAGTCTCCCTGCCGGAAGATGCCATCTCAGAGGGCGGGCTCTCGTCTCTTTCTTAGCTTCTTAATGAGGGGTGGCCTGCAACACTCAGCATTTTAACTATGACCAGCTTCTGAACACATTTAACAATTTTACTGTGCTCACCTTGGATCCATTATTCATTCCTGCCTGCTGACGGGAAGCAAGACGTGTTCTGGAGACAAACGGGCAGAGAGACAGAAACATGGCAGCCAACTCACGCCAACGCCCTCTTCCAACGTTCACACGCTTTCGCCCACCAGCGCCGCCGACACTGGAGGCGTCAGGGCTGATGTGTGGAGGGTGGAGTGGGATTCAAACCTCCAACCTTCTGGTCATCGGGTGACCTGCTCGAACCGCTGCCGCCACTTCCTGATGTTTTCTGAAAGAGAAGTCAAACATAAAAAGATCTGTAAGTTAAATGTGTCTGACGTTACAGAGTTAAATACTTGTGCTAGACTTTACGTAAAATAAAATATAGGAGCTGAACTAAAGAGTTAACTTTTAGTTTCAGGTCATCTATGATTGTTTTTGACTGAAAGGTCTGAATTAAGCCGATTGGCTGAAATCAGAGCCCTGAATTGACTAAATGTGACACTGGAGAAGAGCGTTTACGTCCCCGACATGCCACTGCTGACAGAATCGTGTCAACACCTTCATTCTCCCACATGGACTTATTTAGCTGCCTGACATTTAGACTGCTGATGACTGATGAGGCTGCAGGTCCTATAAATCACCCCTGCAGCGCTGAGAAGCGTGACGAACCTCACTTTCATCAACTCAAACTGCTCATCTGTAAGTGTAAGTTTAGACCGAGTTGCACACTTTACACTAGGGCTGGGCGATATGGCCAAAAAATAAAATCCCAGATTTTTTAAAACCAAATCAGATTTTCGACTTTAATCAATTTTATTTAATCTTCCTGTCTTTTTCTTTAAAACAGATCACAAATATTAGATTTTTTGGGAAAACATGATTTTATTTCAATCACCCATTCAGAAAGTTGATCTAAATTCAAAGTGCAGATAGTTTAAGTTGTGAAACAAACTTGTAAAACAAGCTGGCAGGCCCTACCACTGTAAACAATGAAAAGATAACTTTCACTCATACAGTTGTACAGGTGAGGGAAGGCAACGTCGGCAAAATATTTCCGGCTAAGAAAATCTCGATTTTCCAAAAAATTAAATCCTCATTAATAGCAAATTCGATTTATCGATAAAATCGATTTATTGCCCAGCCCTACTTTACACAGAATTAAACTTTGAACCATGCAGCTGCCGCTCGCCCATGCAGTTTCTCCATGTTTGGTAAACAATGTCTGGCTTTTCCATAAATAACTTTACAGTGCTTACAGAAGCATGACTCAGCAACTTGAGCAGAGATTACCAGGCCCGCTCTTTCCCACTCAGCAGCTGACCATCAAATCTGTTAAACATGATGCAGCTTTTTTTCATCCCCCCTTAACGGGCAGATGAAACTGGTTGCACTTGCTACTTAGTCATTTAGAAGAATTTATTTTCCTGACAGCGACATAACTGATCTAATTTAACACTCCTACTCCACCACAACTCCTGCAGTTTGCGTAGCTGGTTTATGTGATGTTTTCTTTGTGGTGTAAGATTATGAATTTAATAATTTCGGGTAAATACTGTGTGATTTATTACATGGTGCTAAAGGAAATAAAGAACAAAATATGCTAACAGATGTGCAGAATTTGTATTCTTCATTGGGGTTCAAACACCTTTTGATACAGAAGAAATTTACTTTTAAGTCAGAAATAATTGTTTCTGCCTCTCCATGTATAAATGTTAGCAGCTAATATGCATTTAAAGTCATTTTCCTATTAAGACATTTAAGCAGGCTCATAAGGATTATGTCATTTTTGCAGTATTTCTACATATCACTTGCATATCTGCCTTTGCACTTCTTACCGACACTACTGGTACATTAATGTGCAAAAAAAGAAAATGTCTATTTTTGGTAAGACTCTAAAGCCCCTGACAAGCCCAACAAACTGAAGGTAGCCTTAAGATGATTCTCACCAAGTTGCACCCCCATTTTATTTAAAAAGTCTTAATTCTAGCCATTACTTTTATTAAAACATCATTACATTTGGCAATAACTGCAAAGATGTTTTCTTCCCCCTCATTAGTCTCTTCTTTGCTAACCAGCTCTTACAAATGGCACATTATGTCCTCAACATTGTAATACGCACCCAGTTGTGTTGTTCGCTCTCTGAATACATTACCTGAGAAACAGAAGCCGTACAGCCGGAGAGGGACTCGAAGCCGTTGCATCTCACAGAAACAACGGAGACAGAGCTGCAGCGTCAAGCGGTCACACGGTGAAGTCCTCCTGCTTGGAGAGCAGGAGCAGCGCTGCGTTGGTGCAATAGATCCTGCAGCGCTTTCATGCCTTTGTTTTCATATGCACTTTGGCAAAGAATGTTTAGGTACAGAAATCAGATCAACATTTTGGCTAATGACTGGACTCTACGGATTTTTCTCTTCTGATGTGCTTCCTTTCCAAATTGTGGCAAGTAAAGCAGATGCCGCCACGGTCTCAACCTTTGGATCCAGAAACAGGCCGAGATGTGAAGTGCGGCCCTGGCACGGAGATCTTCCTCTTCAAAATTCCGATGGCAGAACAAAAATGCAACTATGCAGAGACAAGCTGCTCTGCCTCGAGCTGCTGCAGATGCTGAACCAGTGATCTCTGCCTCAGTGTGATGCTGGCAACAGATGAAAAGACCACCAGGGGCCGTGTGCTTCCACATGGGCGCCGCCTGACGGAGGTAACCCCCCGGTTGAGCTGGATTTCAGCCACACCTCCACAGGCAGAGGTGACAGCTGAAAAAGTACTCTACGATGACCAAATTTCATTAGAATGAAGGTCACATGAAATGCTCTTCACAAAAAAACGTCATTCAACAAATGTTGCGAATCACGAAAACACAGAACGAGGCTTTGCCCGACTCTCACACCTCCTCTCCTTTCTGCTGAGAAGGCTCCTGCTGTCAAAGTGAAAGCCTCTCCAGTTTGATAAACAATTCCAAGAACAGAACAGGTCACAAAAGTTGTCTTCCGAGGCACTCGTGTTTCCCACGAAAGAGCAAATTTATTAAGACAAGATCTATCAAGTGCATGCTGCACTTGGTGTGTTTTTTGACAGTTAGATATACTTCTCAGGCCCATGAGCATTGATGTTCTCCACTTCTCTCTCCAGATATCCTGAGCATACAGCAAATACCTTTTTTTCTTCCACATTTGAAACACAGTCAATCAAAGCATCAAAAACAATTCTTAAAAGTCCTTTCAAAGGATGGCATACAGGGCCACCGTGGGGCATGAGTCCACAGACTTCTAGACTCCAGATCAGGTAAAAGGTGTGGGGAATACACACATAGATCCTCATTCATAGATTACATCATCGTTTTTTCCTTTTTTTCCAACAGTACAAGCTTTGCTGGGGTAGTAATCATAATGACTAATTATAACAGAAGTTAAGCCTTTGATTAAACAACCAAACTCAATAAATGCTGACAAAATTATTTTATAGCAGTGGTGAAAACAAAAAAACAACCCTGTAATGTGTATTACCGTTCAACTCAACAGCCTGGAAATATCTTAGTTTTGCATATGTATCTGTCAAGTACTGAACAAATAAAACTTTTTTAAAGAAAAAAATACCAAACAGATTCAAGTCCTATAAAAAAAAGTAATTGCTTTGATTTTTTTTATCTGGTCATAAAAAAGAATAAACCTTGGAAAGTTTAGCACTATCTTTAGCTGTTTTGAAAACAATCGATTCAAAAAATATATTAAACAGTGAATAAAGCAGAATTAATCACTATCCTGTAATATCAAACAGAGCCTGCTTTTTATAACCAAGAGATATTGCCGCTGGAACCACTGCTCTGAGGAAAAAAACAAGAAAAAAATGCACTGATGTCACCTGATAATATGAAAAAACCTGCAGACTTGGATGCAGAAGGAACATAACAATGACGTCAAACATAACCCTTCACATTATGTAACTTCTCAAATCATTTTCATGTCTGACCCCAACAACACGTGAATATAACAGCACCGTTTTGCTTTTCTCATACAGTAACTGCTGGTAATGGCAAAAACTCTACGGCTGTTCCACTAAATATCTGAACAGGGAAGTTTTCAAAACTGTAACTCAATTAGCAACACCTGCACATCTGGAACACATCTTTTCATCAGCAATGATTGGGTAAAGCTTTTGGGGAAAAATAGCTGTGCATTGGAACAAATTCTTTCATAAAAACAAAACAAATGTGGATTAGGTAGTTAAAATGTTAATCATTTAGATCAATTAAACCTACGCTTATACCCACTTAAAGGCTAAACACCTGGTTCTTAAACTCTTTGTTACATAGGTGACAGGTGTGATGTATGAAAGGATACAAAAGGAACTGTATTTCTATTTAAATGGCGTAAGGCAACATATAGAAGGGATTCACAGAAATGCTAGCTTGCTCTGAATTACTTTCAGCGGAGTACCCTAGAGACGGCAAGTTTTCATCCGATAACTAAAGAGTAGAAGGCAACACGCTGCCTGCACTGATGAATCAGACCCATCAATTTATCAAAAAAAAAAAGCAACTGAATGTGCCTTTTTATAAACATCTGGCAGCAGGAAATAAAAGCCATCCTACTGGTTGGGGAACTCAACGTAAAAACCCTCCTGCACCACTTAGTTACATCCATTTTTACATCTAACACATTTTAACAGTTAAGAGGGAAAATAGACATGTGCAATAGGCACTTTTATTCTTTTTCTTTTTTTCATGATGCTCCTCTGATAATGATCATCACCAAGTAGTCGTCCTCAGATTTGGCAAAGCTTTTGGCAGAGGCATCCAAAAACTGCTGGGAGAACTCGCATGGAGGAAAAGCATGCAGGACTCCTCCGTGCTCCTTGTCGCGGCCGCCCCCCGACGGGAGGCTGATGATACCGGCCGCCTCCTTCTGCTTCAGGTACGACACCAGGTTCTTGAGCGGCCTCTCCGACGAGCTGCTGGCATCCTGGCCCCCGCCGTCCTCGGATTTCCCCGGCACGGCCAGGAGGATGCTGTACCCGCCGGAGCCGGCGGCTTTGATGCGACGGGAGACTTCATCTAGCTTGGGCTGGTCCAGGCGCAGGCGCTGGCTGATCTTCAGCTGGGACACTTTCCCCCCCGCCGAGCCCTTCACCAGCAGGTTGGACGCCACTTTCATGTCTCCTTCCAGCAGGTGCAGAGAGGTCGGGAAGCTGCTGTTCTTCAGCAGCAGAACTCCCTGCCAGGCCTGACTCAGCTTCTGTCCATCCGTGGCGGGGTTAAGCTGCTTGGATGGTGAGGAATTTGGAGACGGATGCTCTGAGCGGGGCTCCTTCCTCGCCGGGCTTTTAGATGAGTCGCCCGCTTTGTGTTTGCGGTCTTTATCAGAGCTGGCGACTGGCTCAGAGGGGCTACGAGTTCTTCTTCTTTTCTCAACGTTGTGGCTATTCTGACGCTCTTTGGCGGGAGTCGTTCTGCTTGAGCGAGGTAGACGTTCGGGGTCACTTAAGCGCCCCCCGTCTCGGCTGCTCCCGCCGGGGCTGCGCTCCAACGAGCTCTCCTGACGCCGCGCAGCAAAGTCTTTGCCGTCAGGCGATCGCTCTGGCCGCCAGCCGTCATCTAAATGTCTTCGTTTGCGGCCCAGATCCCTGCTCTGCAGCTCACGCTGGCGCTCTATCGTCCAGCTTTCTTGGAAACGCCTTTCCAGGTGCTCAATGGGATCAAATCCCGGTCCTCGCATCCTGTCGTGGACATTCAGGCCAGACCACTCGGCAGGAGAGTAGAGATCTCGGTCTCTAAAGCGAGCAGGAAGCGGAGGGGAACGTTCTCTGACTCTCACCGACTCTGACATGCGGTGAGAAAAAGGCTCGGGTACCAAGTCATAGTGTGGCAGGGGGAGAGGAAGCTGCATGTACTGCTGCTGGTGGTGGCGTAGTTCTGTGTCTGCAAAGTCCACTCGGAGTCTCCTGTCAGGACCACCGAGGGGGAAACCTCTCATGTGAGTGCATGCGGCCTGGGCAGCATCCAGGCTTTCATACTGAATGTAAGCCCACGCGTCACCTTTCCTGTAGTCTATAGTCCTGATGGTTCCAAAGCGGTCAAACTCTTTGGCCAGCGCAGCGAGCGGGACCCAGGGTCCGAGACCGCCCACCCACAGCCTGGTTGTAGGCGTTGGTTTACCGTATCCTATTTTGATGGGGCTGTGACCCACCATTTTCCCTGACATGGCTATTTTGGCACGATGAGCCATGTCAAGGTTCTCAAACTTGATGAATCCATAAGTGTTGCTCTGTCCTCTGGCTGCTCGCTTTATGTCCACCTCGGTAATGACTCCAAAACGGTCAAACACCCTCCTCAGGTCATTTTCAGTCACAGTGACATCCAGGTTGCCCAGAAATAACGTCCTGTTCGCTCTCTGGTCGTCCTCGGGGCTGATTAGCTCCTCCTCGCGGAAAACAGCACATTCCGGGATGAAGGGAGGTCTGTTTCTGACTTCAAACACTGAAAAGTCTCTGTCTCTTTCCAGTTCTCTGAGGTGAGGCGGCGGGGGAGGAGGGGGCAGGCGGCCCAGAGCCAGCTGCTGTAGCCGGTAGTCTCTGTAGCCCAGGCTGGTGGGAGACAGGGGTCTCTGACCGTGGAGGTGTCTATGTCCTGACGGGAAGCCGTCTTTTAAAACAGGCGAGCGGCTCCTGCGTTTGCTGGAGTAGACCGTTTCTATCTTCAGGGGTCGGTCGTACAGCACCAGTTTCCCGCGAGCGTGTTTGGCCGCGCGAGCGTCATCGGGCCTCCTGAAGTTCACAAACGCCACCCTCTCGTCGTTTTCACGGCCAATTTTAACGCTCACGTCTCCAAACTTCTTAAACTCGTGGAACAGGCCGTCTTCTATCTCCTCGTCGTTTAACTCAGAGCCGAGTTCACTGATTTTTAGAGTTTTGTACTCACTTCCTGGGTTCTGCGGAGGCCGCGAGTCGCTGCGTGAACCGGACCTGGATGCTTCCGCGGCGACGTCAGCGCCGCTGTGCGCCTTGTTCCCCAAAACAACTCCGTAGTCGTAACCGCTGCCAGTCCGGCTCGATGAATTATATCCGTCTGAATCCCTCATGTCTCTTTTCTCGTTGAGCAGACTTCTCCTGGGCGGGGCACCGCTGTGCACGGAGCCGTTATTGCTCGCGTTGCTGCTTGCTCCGGTCTTCTTGCTGCCCGGGTAGCTTCCACCTCGGTCCCTGCTGTCATCAGGCGCGCGGGAGCGTTTCTTCACCGGCGATCGTTCTTTCCCTTTCATGTCAAGAAACAGAAAGCTGCAGCTTACAAACACTAATCTATGTTTACGTAAGCTTTTCAAATTAATTTGACCGACAACTGAACTTACAACGATTTCAACACTACTCTCTGACGAACGATGCGGGCGCCATGTTGGATAAGTTGCACTACTGTACCGGAAGTCCCGCCTCCTGCTCGCAGAAAGAGCTGATAGGGTTCGCGGCTTGTAAATCATTTTAAAAAGAGAGGAAAATGTCAGAAAAGCAAAGGGCCTCGCCTAGTGTAAAAAAAAAAGAAACGGGTGCGGCTCTTTTTATGGGGTCAAAGTACAGTCATGCAGGCAGAAATGTATGAAAGATAAGATTATTGTGATCCTTTCAGACAGGAAGTAAAAAGTCTTACAATACGTTTTATGTTCATTAAATATGTTGCTAGCAATCTGCTCGTTTGCAGGGTTAACAAAAAGAATTTGTACGACACCAAATCGCGTAAATATGTGTTTGCACAGCGAGAATACATCATTTAAATGGATGCTGACAATTTAGAGCTGTAGAGCTGCATGCAGTGACAGTGAGGAACAGGTGGACTGTACAGGCTTGTACTGACTGCAGATAAGAGAAGCATTAAAACCACAAATGTATCTCTGGTGGCTGCATGGACTCAAGAAAAAAATCATAGTATTCACCCGATTTACTATAGAAAAAAAATACTAAGTTAAACTTTCATGGGAAGAAAAATAGCAGATTTAAACTAGATCCAGAAAAATGGCCAAGTCCAAGTGGTAAACAGGCCTGGGGACTTTAAAGTTTTATGATGACTTTAAAGTTTGTCAAAGCAATGTATCATCAGCGATGTATCCTTGGGTCATCAGAAAAGAATTGGAAGTTATTTCACTTTCCCAATTTATC
>JAVQJG010232328.1:0-18089 GCA_036024015.1 Craterocephalus amniculus | reverse complement strand
TGATAAATATGAATTTGCTAAATTTTAATTCAGTGAAATTATACATTGTTTTTTTATTTAACTGAGGTGACAAGCCAAAAAAAATAATCTTTCTATTTCTACCACGTTAAACAGATTTGTGGATGATTATCATAAACTTTATTTATTGTTACTCTGGGAGTAAAGCAAAGTTCTACATTTGTGACATTATTATTAAAAAATCTATAAATTATTTATAATTTTTTGGTAAAAAATTTGATAGAACAAAGAGGAAACAAAATCTCTGAAAATCTTTCCTTATCTTCCTCTGCAGGGTCAAACTGGAGCTGCTGCCCTAGCAGATGAGGACCATGAGCGTCCGACACGGAAGGACGTCTGTGTAGCCTACTGCTCCATCGCTGAGATTTACTTAACTGACCTCTGGTACCAAAGCACAAGGAGCTGCGCTCTTGACACTTCCAACCCCATCTCGCGATTTATCCTTTTTTAATATGTTGAGCTTTGCCTCTTTCTGTGTGTGTTTGTAGTATGAAAGAGGGAGCTGGAGATAAGTGTCGAGAGTTCATTGAAAGAGCATTACAGTATCACCATGACAACCCCGAGGCTCTACAGCTTATGGCCAGTTACCTGTTTAGTACAGACAGAAGCCAGGTCAGTCCACACACACGCACACACTCTGGATGAGTTATCACCACATTACAGCAGAAATCTGCTGAGTTAATTATTCTGAGCAGATTGAATTGTGTGCCATTAATCAGGAGATGGACACTTACATTAACTTGAACACACGCAGATGGGTCATGCTAATAGCAGTGTTAATTACTGGGCAGATCATTGAGGTCATATTGTCATCTGATAAATAGAAAGAGATGAGGGAGCAGCTTGGTGAACTCAATTTTGGGAAGAATGTGATAGGAACTTTGGAGTGGGACACTGTAGGATATTCTAGTTTTAGTCAGTTGTTATGGCGTGTAAGTAATTTGAATATTATGTTTAAAGTTTTGTTTCCTTACTAGTCAGAGCTGATAGTGAATAACATCAGGGGCAAAATCTCTGAGATATTGTTTAGCATTTCATATTATTTGGTTTTCTAATTTATATATAATCATTCACTTTGATCTTTGTGTTACATCCTAAGATACTCATAACATTAATGATATATTTTTATTGTTAAACATGGATATCGTAAAAACCTTATAAATTAAACTTAGAGGCATCAGAATAACAGGTTCTCAGCGCTGAGGTGGATCTGCAGTACCAACTGTAACCTTTAGGGGTCAGACTGGTACCAGTCACTGTCACAACTCCCCAGCATTTATTTCTTTATTTTCTTTAATACTTGGTAATAATGAGCACTAATTCAATTGATCTTAAATTAATCCAGAGGTCATTGGTTCCTGTGGGTAAACCAAGAGAAGCCTGTAGAGGTAAAATTGTATAGGAGGCTTAATCTTCAGCAGCTTTGTATGTGCACATTATTTAATAGCTGTGTTCTGCATGTATGTATAAACACTATGACACCACACTGTTTTTGGACAACTATAAATATATATGTGTGTTTATGTTATTTGTATTTATTTATTAATTTTTCTGTCTTTAGGAAGGAAAAGAGTACCTGTTGAAAAGTGTTGGAATGTGGCTACCTGCACAGAAACAAAGTGCTTCTTCCTCCACCACAGATGAAGACGGTCTGGTAAGCTGGAGCTTTGCTTGTTGTGTTTTCCCCCTTTTTTCATCACACCCAGCGGCAATAAGATCTCAGTTTATTTTTAAAGCCCTTTCAACTAACGGGATTGTCTCAGTGTGCTTTGCAGCGCGCGCAGACAGGAGGACACCAGTAGAGATAAAAAATGAGAGATAATGAAATGTGGGATAATACGAAATAAAAGATGGAACAAATACTTCACAAACCTCTGCTTATTTGTCATTGTGTGTGAAGAGAGAGCATACATGAAAGGCAGCACTGGGAATGGCTCCATAGAGAAAGAAAAAGGCTGCAGTATCAAAGCTAGCATGGGCACTTTATATTTCCAAGTAAATTATAGTCAAGTTAACATTTAGATATTGAACAAACATGATATAAAAAAGCTTTGTGCGATGATTTGATAGGAAATTCATCACACAAAGCGTGCTATGAGTCTTATCTCCAGGTGCAGGTTGATCTGAACACATCCTTTTGACACTTTGTCTCTGATTAACAACCACATAGCTGCAGAGCATTTTGCACTCAGAAATTGGACGACGTTGTTATCAGACAAAAGAACAAGAACGTTTTTTGGTTGCTCCTTTAAACACACACTTCATCAGTGCTCACATTGTCCCTTTCTTTCCCTCTAGAATGAGATCCCTCCATACGAGTCCCGCATCACCACGGCCAAACTGCTCATCGAGGCCGAGGAATACGAGGTGAAATGTGAAATGTTTGGGATGGGCTTGTGTTTCGCGGTGGGAGGACAGCCTGGCATTTGTATGTGCGCGTGGATGTTTGTGTGTGTTCTTTTCTAGTGAATAGCGCTGAAGGTGGGAAGGCCATGGCTGGTCTTTATGCCCTCCAGAGTTTAGTGTCAATAATTGAAGAGTGGTATTTACAGAGAGGGACGGGGGTGATGGGCTGCACAGGGGAGGAGGAATGTGGGAAAGGAATAAATAAAAATAAAAAACCCTGTGAAGTTATGTTTGATGGATGAACGCTGTATATCTGAAAAAGCACAGTTATCCACTAAATCAGTCATCAATATCGGATCTCAGTTCAGTGCACAAACTCCTGACAGTCATTAGTGCTTGACGCCATTTTCTGTGATTACTGCCACACCAACAGCAGAGCAGCAATTTTCTGTTGTGATTCAATGATTAATTTTTAGTCAATCTTGTTGGGTGGTTTATGGCCATTACTGACAGGAAATGAGAAGAGTGTCTTTTTCCCCCCAACTCACACCCAAACTGCTCAGCAGCAGTTATATATTTGTGTGTGTGTGTGTGTGTGTGTGTGTGTGTATAAGGGAGATGAGCTGTCAGGTGTATCAGTAAAATGACAACGTCTCGGTCCATAGTTTCTGACACGTCGTTTGTCTTCATCCTCCTCTCGGTGTCATCCAGCCTGAAGCCCAGACATCTTGCATGCTCAGTGCTTTATAACGCCAGATATCAAGCCGTGCACACAGGCATGTATATGTGTACAGGCATGCAAAGTTTGACCATGTTTGCTTATAGCCATTCTGTGATGGCAGGTTGCAGGATCTCGCTTGTCGATCTCCCCCAGACTTGGGCAGATTGGATTGGAGCCTTCTCTCTTCTATTTATTTTATCCTCTGCTGTATCACACGTAGACTCTCATTCACTCACTCTGGTCATTGCTATCCCTCCCTGTTGACTAAAGACTCCCTCCTCCATCCTAAACTGTGTGTGAAGCTCTTTGCTTCAAGTCTTAAAGGATACATTTTTCTGTGGGTCCCAGAACATGAATTGCGTATTTTATGATGGTCATCCAGTTTGAGCCAAAGAGAAGTTCCATATATATTTTTATGTAGGAATATGTGGAAAAGAAATTTTCAAATATTGCAGGGGAACCATGTTTCTCTCAGGGTTTTTTTTTTAATTGGAGTGTAGCCGTGTGTATTACTGTCATTTGTTTTGTGTGAATTTAAATTGGAGTAAAGTGGGTAGTTGTTAAATGTCTGAGTCCTTCTGTCTAATTATCTGGGTGGGTGATTTTATCTTGTTATTCAGCCAAAAATAAAAAGTGCTGTTTACGACAGATTCAGTGACAAGAAATGAAGTGTTCTAAATGTAATGTGCAACGTTAGATGAGAGGTTGCTGTTTGGTGTTCAGTTTTTTTTCCATTTATTTATTTTTTTTACGTTATTCTAAGACCTACTAAGGACCAGATGTATGTTACATTAGAAATGGTATTTTGTATGAACACATGAAGCTGGATACATAAGCTTGATACACAAGCTTAAGGCACATTACTGTCAAAATGAGGTAATTTATAAATTGGCCGAATGTGAATAAAGTAATAGTCTTCATTATTAATTTTAATCATTTAGCCATCAAAATTAATTGGTTTCATATTAGGATATGGGAGAATTCCCTGCATTCTGCTATATTTGTAAATGACATTGAAATCTAGTTAAAGAAAAGGAGCAATTTCAGGCAGTTTGATGATTATAGACAGACTGATGGAGGTTTCAACTTTTTCTTGTGAATTTAAATTGCAGTGAAGTAGCCAGTTGTTAAATGTCTGATTACTTCTGCCAAATCATCCTGGTGTACGATATTAACTTTTTATTTATTGGAAAAAGTGCAGTTTGTGACAGATTTACTAACAACTAATGAAATGTTTCAAATGTAATGGACGGCGAATGTTTTTTTCTTTTCGTTTGAGGACTGCATGGTCTGCTCATGAGTTGAAGTGACTGAGATGTCCAACCCTGGGAAGATTTTCAGCTGTGTTGAATCTTTTGTTTTCCACTTGTAAATGAATCAGTCTGCTGGATGTGCAGCAACAGTTGCTTCTGGATCAGATTACACCATTGTCCTATGACGTCTTCTAACATATTGACCTATAGAAGACTAAATGACCTCTACCAATTCCTGGTACAGCAGTATAGATAAGTCAATAGATTAATATTAAAATTATGAAGGCATGAATAAGCATGAATAAAAGTGTGTACAAAGCGTACGGAAAGTATTCAGACCCCATTACATTATTCACTGTTTCATTGCAGCCATTTGTAGAATTTCTTTTGCAGATTTATCAGAAAATGAAAAACTGAAGTATCACATGGTCATAAGTAATAGGACCCCTTGCTCAGTATTGGATAAAAGATATTGGATACACCATGAGTCAACAAGATGTTCTCACCTGGATTTGGGGATCCGCTCCCCTTCCGTACAGTTGGATGGTGAACGTTGGTGGGCAGCCACTTTCAGGTCTCTCCAGATGTGCTCAGTTGGGTGTGAGTCAGGGCCATTCAAGAATGGTCACAGAGTTGTTCCAAAGCTGCTCCTTTTTTATTTTAGCTGTGTGCTTAGGGTCATTGTTGTGTTGGAAGCTGAATTTTCAGCCCAGTGTGAGGTCATGAGCTCTCTGGAAGAGTTTTTTTTCTAGGATATCTCTGTAGTTGTCCGCACTCATCTTTTCCTCCATTGCATCCCTGTAGCAGAAAAACATCCCTATACTGTAGTATAATGCTGCCACCGCCATGTTTCACTGTTCATTGTACTTTATAAGTCAAGGTCTTGATTGACAAAGAGCCAATAGAAACAAAAAAAGTCCAGGGTTTTTAGGTTTGTAAGCCGAATACATAAAAAAGCTCACCATGATCATTTAAAAAGAAGCTTAGTAAAAGTTTGGACTTGAAACAAATTATCTATATGGTAAGCTAATGCGTTCATGAAAATGCCATTTTTACATCTGCTGCTCTTTCCTGGATCAAAAAAGGAGAAAAAAAAAAGACTAACCAAAAATGCCTTTTCCAGCCATTACTGGTTCTTTTTTCTTTTGCTTACATTTCCTTTTTTTAACCTGATTTTAAGTGCTGGTAAGGACCAGATTTATCATATGTTAGATTTACCACGGTATGGTGTATGAACACATGAAGCTTGGTGGTACTAAATACTGAATGCTGAAAGTATGCCAGGCATGAGAGTCAAAACGAGGTAATTCAGAAATGGGTGAATGACAATAGCGTATTTACAGTCTTCATTATTAATTTTAGTCAGTTAGCCACTCAAATTAATTGGTTTCATCTTGTGATGCGGGAGCGTTTCCTGCTGTCTCTGCTGAATTTGTAAATTACTTAGAATTGAAGTTGGAAAAAAAGAGCAATTTTTGAAGCAGTGTGATGATTATAGACTGATGGAGGTTTAAACTTTTTTTCATTATGTTTTATGAGCTAAACTACTGCAGATAATTATTACTGATGTCGGTTCTGACTAATGTATTATTCTTTCTTGTTCAGCGCGGGGGTTTGCACCTTCTCTGCACTTATTGTAATGAAATATCATGGCTGTTGGGCATATCACACAAATGTAAATCTAAAGAATTCGCCAACATTTTCTATCCTCTTAGCTTAACTATGAATTTTTGCAGCCATGAGTTTCAGCTTTTCGTCTCATACTGATGTAACGTCTTGACTTAATGGGACATCTTCTTTTTCTCTTTTCTTTGTTGTGTATCAAAAATGTGTTTTCTCTTTGGAGAAAAAAAAATGTGGTTTTGCATTAATAATGCAGCCTTTTGAGATCAGTTTTCTCTTTTGTCTAGGCACACATACACACACAAACCATCATCATCACACTGAGTCACTTCGTCTCACAGCAGACAGACGGACAAACATCTTTCACGGTGTCTTTTAGTGTAGTTTTGACACAAGCTTGTGTGTAGTTAAGCAGATACTCACCATGCCGTTGTCACTCTGTTTGCTTCCATTTATGTGCAAAGCCTTTCTGTCCTTAAATGTGTTTTTCAATGCGTAGCTTGTATTGCATTCTTTGCAAGCACAGTTTGCATGGACATCTCCAAGATTTATTTACTTCAGTGTAGACGTCTCTGTGTGTGTGTGTGTGTGTGTGTGTGCTCGCGTGCGTGCGTGCGTGTGGGTGTGTGCATGTGTGTGTGAGAACTATGGCTCACCCTCGGTTGTAAAGCGATTTGTCTTGCTCCTGTCTGTGCCGTGCGCTCCAGTAAAATAATTCTGTTAAACAGAATTGCCTGAAGATGACACGCTCGTACACACAAACAGACACAAGCACCAACTGCACCCACACACACTGGACATTATAAATGAGTTCCTCCCCGGACTGCTTCTTTTTCATTTTTTTTTGTTTTTACCCCATCCCCCATTTAAGAAGTCTTGAATTAAAGAGGACAACATGTATGTAGTGCCTTTGGTATGTGTTACTGTTGTTCATGGACCATTTTTTGTGATGTTTATGAAGATGCTTTCCTGCACCTTCTTTCTAATTTTCTCACGTTTTTTCCCCCCTTGTAGCAGGCCTCTTGTCTCTTATCTTCATGAGAATATTAATCTTGTTGTTGTTTAGAGCATGAAGCAGCTTAAGAATCTCTGAATCTTTAATCACTTGCCCCTGGGGTGACCAGTGTAGTTAGGAAGTTGGAGACAGTATAATGGTTATCATTGCTCACTTATCCCCGCTCCCAGCTATCTCTTGTTCTATTTTTGTTGCTCCAAAACTGCCTGTTCTATCGGTTGTTTAATACTCCCACAGATCTTTTTTCCACCGTATCTTTTACATCTATTGCTTGGCTCAAATGAGTGTGTCTGCACTTGTGTGTACATGTTGGAGTCAAGTAGATAATGCAGACACCAGACACAAATCAGTAGGGATGTTTTTTTGTTTGTGTATTTTTAATCAGCAATTAATTAATTTAGGACAATGGGGGTTTTCAGCTTATAATTGGTCGAGCAATCAATCAGCTGACTCCCTGACACGCACATTTGTACATTCTTAACGAGATCCTCTCAATTAACCTGACTCTCCTTTAGCCTGTGCAGGCAGCAGAGCTCTTTATCGCCACCGGAAGTGTTGGCTTAATGAAAAGGGAGAAGAGCTCCAAAGAGCAGGAGGGGTGAAAAATAAAAAATTGGAAAGTTCTCCTGTTAATAAGGCTGCAAGAAGCAAGAGCTGCTTGTTGTGCTCGGTGCGCTGTGCAACTTTGTTATTGTGTGTGCGAGTGTAAGGCGGTGTGTATGGACCTGCCGGGTGCGTGCATGTCTTTTATTCTTGCCCTTCACCACGGGTGATTGGCTAACAGTCGCCTCCAACCTGAACTTGACAAAAATCAATATATCATCACCTGCGGCCTCACAAATAAAAGCACACGCACACACCCAGCACAGGTTCCACACAGAGGGAGCCGGAGCAAAACAAACACGCAGCCCGCTTTAGTCAAGGTCTGATTTCTGTAATGGAAACTTCCCACTGACACTGCTGTGACAAAGGTCACCTAACATTTAATTCCTTTGATGCCTTGAAGCACCTCTTCACTATTCAACAGAGAGGAAATCAGACAAGAATACGAGAGGAGGAGGAATATGGAGAGGGTGTCAAATCTGTAGGTTTATCATGTATCGTATGAAGTGAAAGGTTGGTGTTTAGAACATATTGACAGTCTGTAAATAGATTTAAAGGGCTATCAGAGACAGTGGCGGTAGTGACTATTGATTGTGTGATAAGCACTGGTGAGTGTGAGTATTGACTGGCATGTCTGTTGTCTTGTTGGTATTGATGACACTGTGTATGGGATGCTGACCCTGTGGGTGCTTATCAGACCCTCTGATCACTCTGATTGATCGAGCTGCCTGGAAGATGCAAAGCACTGCATGCAGCAACGGTATGCTCCGCTGTGGCATTTTTCCTAAGTTTGCTTTCAGATTTCTGTCTGTTTCTTACCGCTCCTCTTTTCCCCCCTCTTTCAGACGGCAGTAGATGTGCTGGAGGGTCTTCTGGAAGAGGACGATGAAGTTGTGCAGGTAAAAAATTGAAATATTTGGAATTTTGTCTGTGAAAATATGTGGCAGCCAGTTCAACTTCAACTGGCTATTTCAAAGGTTGCTTAAGAAAATGTTGAATGTTCTTTGTTCTTTTTATTTTTGTTTTGTTTGTTATGTGTGTGTGTTGGTTTCTGGATGATGTGGTCACACTTAAATATCTGAAAAATATCTTGAGCAATCATTTATTTTTTATATACAACCAGGAAAATAAGTGCAGCTGTTTATTGAACCATGAGTGTGCAAACATAAATGAGAAGGCAATATGAAGCAGTTTGTGCTATTTTTTTCAAGTAATTAAAGTAGTTTTCATAAGGCTTCTTGATGAACATCGAAAATCTCTTTTTTGGATTTTGACTTTACAGTTTTTTGTTATGTAAAAATGACCCTCCACTGCTTCTGAGAAAGATTCATCTCTGCATGAGACCTGTTGCCACTGATTTTCTGTCCAGTTTTTGCCATTTGACATCCTTTGGCCTTGTCCTCATGTTTCTCTTCCGTGAGAATGGCTTCTTGAGAGCCACTCTTTCAGTGGAGGACATTTCTACTGATCAACTGAAGGTGTGCAGTATCATGTTGTTTGGTGACATTAGCCACCTAGATGTATCTCTAAGCTTCTGTTTGAGGTATTTTCTGGATTATTTTCCTGTTTCCTAAAGAAGCAGTTTTAAACTTTGGCAGATTCTCTCAGTGTGATGCTCTCTTCTGATGGCTTATTTGGCCAGTAAAAATCACATCGGTCCGATGTGGACCTGCTCTGTGTATTTCTTTCTTTCTTTTCCTCTCTTCCTTCCCCTGAATATGGCATTTTAATTACAATTTTATTATATAGCACATTTCATCGCATGTAAACAATGTGCTTTACCAACAGAAAACAAGAAATGTAAGTACAAAAGTATACATATATGTATGTATTAATTGATGTATATTTACACACAAGCTCACACAAGGACCCTAGCACACATGAGTGTAAAAATACACATAAACCGATAGAATTGGTGGATTCAACAGTCATAAAAACGTTGAGATAGTAGTAGTTAACCTCAGCAGGCATATTGTTTTAGACTACAGACAGTTCAGTGAAGGCACCTTCCAGCCTTGGATCCAACTGTAGGAACAACTTTAAGACCTGAGGTAGCTAATGAGGTTATACACAATGAACAAGTCAGAGATGTGCGCAGGGACTGGACCATTTAGTGCTTTAAAAATCACAATAATAATATCCTCTTGAAATTCTTCAAGGAATCAACCATGATGTGCGTTCCAAATGGCCACTGCATTGATATCCAGTTGCTACTTGGGTTACAGCGCATAAAGCAAAAGTGTCTGTTAAGTGGAGCAAAAAAAGAAGTAAAAGGTTGTGAGGTGCAGCCTCTACGGCTCTGCATGCTGCAGGGCAATGACGGCTCCAGGAATGTGCATAATAAATGTCATTGTACCGCCAAAGTGAGCCACAAATGGTTAAGTTTAGAAAGTACTTTAAGTGCTACTTTAAAGCTATCACTTCCAGAGACCATTTATCTCTTGAAGATAGTTTTTTTGCCTTCCACTTCTTTTTTAAATGAGTCACAATAAGTCTAAGTATGTTATAAAATAAATTATTTATAAGTTATATGTAGACGAAAACCCCTTGAGTTAAGTGCTTGAGTGAAGTGGCATAACAGACAAAAAACGTCTTTTAAAAATTGTTATTTTACATGACTGGATGGAAATTGATGAATGTTCAAAGCAATACTTTTAAAGATCATCAGAAAATCTGAACAACTGTTGATTCAGACCTTTTCAAAAGATGACATCTGGCTCTTGGAAGAAAAATATACAGTAGTCTCACAATCAGGGCTTTATTGACGCCAGTTTGCTGTGTTTTTTAGGCCACTTCTTATGTAGCGAGTATGGGATCATTGTGATGGAAACTGTGACAGTGTTTATTTTTCCAACCATAACCCTGTATTTTTAACTGAATATAACCATTAATGAGTGAGTGAAAAGTTGAAAAGTAAGCGATGACAGAAATAGTGCAGAAGTCACTGGCTTGAAGGTTGAGGGCTTAGCATTTGGAAAAAAAATAATGTGTGGAAATGTCATCAGTTGTGCAATAGAGAAATATGAAATCAAGAGCCTTTATTGGGAAACTGAGCCATCACAGCTGTTTTAGATTATGTACTGCTGAGATTGTGTTGAAAGAAATGAGGAGTGACTGATGACTTTTCTACAGTGCTGTAGCTTATCTGTTATGTTGAAGCATGTGACACATTTTTTTCTGTTAGTCAGTAAATTTGTGGAAAATATTTCAGTCCAGATCATATGAATGAAATATGGTCAACAGGTGGAGCAAGGGAACAATTGGGAAACTCTCCCAAAAACATACATACTCACCCACACTAAAAACAACATATCTTAGATCTTGGATGAAATATTCCAGTTGAAATCATTACGTAATGGAATGTGTTGAGAACAATATATCATAAAAATGATCTATGGAAAGCAAAGTCATTAATCCACAGATGTCTGGATTCAGAATCATACTGGAATTAAAAGTGGAAATGTTTGCATCATCTTCTGTGGAAATTCCTCATGACTGTGCAAAGTAAGGTTCAGTACTTTGGCCTGTGTGCACTCCTTGCAATGCTTGGACATGGTCCAGATGAGATGTTGGATGTTTTCCTGAGTGATTTCCTTCCAGATCTGGATAAGGGCATCAATCAACCCTTGGACAGTCTGTGGTGCATCGTGGTGGTGGTGGATGGAGCAAGACATAATGTTCCAGTGGTGCTTGATTGGATTTGTGTCAGATAAACAGGCAGGCCAGTCCACAGCATCATTGCCTCCCTCATGTAGGAACTGCTCACTCACTCCAGCCTCATGAGGCCGAGCATCATCATGCACCAGAAGAAGAGCACAGGATGCTAATGGCCAATCTGCCAGTCATGGTGTTGTCTGGCTTATGCCAGTAATGCTGCCTTGTGTTGGGCTGTAAGCACCATGCTTGTAGATGTTGGGTCCTCATACCACCATAATGGAGTCTGTCTGAGCAGCAACATGAGAATCATCCTGCTGCTGGGTTGTTTTCCTTCTACAGCCCGCTCTATGTCTGCTGGTGTACTGGCCTGTCTACTGGTACGTGCTCCATGCTCTCGACACTGTGCTGGGAGACAGCAAACCTTCCTGCCACAGCATGCATTGATGTGCCATCCTGGATGAGCTGCACTACTTTTTATGGGATGCAAACATTGCATCATAATTGCAAACTGCAATAATCAGTCAGGAAGGAGACAAGGAAATGCTCTGCGGCCACCACCTTCTTTGTTGGGGTCGTCTTGCCTATTACCTCTCATTTCTACCGCTCAGCTGTTCCATTTGTACAGAAGCAGGCCAAATTAATTCACAATCAGTGTTGTTTTCTAACTGGACATGTATATATATTATAAAAATCAAACATTGGATCTTGAGAGTATACATAACTTATATATAATTTGAATATTATTATTATTTTTCTTTTCTGTCGTTTTTCTTGATCAGGCTGCGCTTTTATGAAAGTGTGCATGTGTGCGTTAGTACTTGTCAATCCAAAGCATTAAAAAGCTCCTTTTATTCTTTTTATCAGTCTCGCTGCAGACAGTCTTCATATTATTAGAAAGTGGACGCTGCTGAGGCAAACAGACTTGTACGCATTCCTTTCATCCCTCCAGCATAGAAAAAGGAAGCCTGTGTGTGTTTTTTTCTCCTTCTGCTGTTTGCATCAAAAATTATCTTTAGTCAGGTGCATTTCTTCCTCATGATAAGTTTCAGTCCAAACTGTTGGATTCCCTGAACTGAAAGTATGAAATTTTGAATATCTTTATAAATATCTATCGGATACAATTATTGGCACATTTTTAATGAATCTGGACAATTTCTGTTAAAGACTCAGGGTATCATTTTTATTGTTCACAATGGATTAAAAGATTTCAGTATGAAAAGGTGCTGGTAGAATCTGATTTCATATTGTTATTCACAGAACTGAATTAAAGAAATTAAAAGAAAATACAACAAAGTGTTAGAAATGCTGTTAGTTTAAAAAAAAAAACTAAAAAAAAAAAGTAAGCAAAAAGGCTACAAGAAGAGCCAACAGGACCCACAGCTTAAGTGAGTTACAATTTGAGTTCAGCAAGGTCATTTATTCAGATCACTGTGTTTTTGTCTTTATGCGTGCATGGAAGGGAAATTAAGTTTTCGAAATACACCTGACATCACAATGTTGGGAACAAAATAGTGCAAAGTATTGTGCAGAATCTAATTTTTTGTGGACATGTAAGTGTAGCTGATTTCACTGGTTTCAGTTGGTTGAATGATGATTTTTGTGAGAAGAAACAGCAAAATAAGAGTATCATCTTCAGAAATTAGGCTGTATTGATTTATATTCGAATCTGACTATTTACAGGAAACCCAAAACTGCATGTGTAGAGTAACGAGGCCCATTTGAGCCCCACTGGGGGTATTCATATACAAATAATTCGATCTCTCATCACATCAGTGTCCTGTTTTTAGACCTTTGATTTCATATAATTTTAGCCTGCTTTTGCCATTTGTAACACCTTTTTTTCTTCCTGGTATCATAAAAACATAACCACTGTTATGCAACAGCTCAGAGATTTCTTAGAAGTGGTGAGAGGAGTGAAAAGAATTCTCTTGACTCTGTTGAAAACAAGTACGATTTGCAAGCTGACCTGAAAGAGTCTAGAGTGGTGGCCTATACCATCTGCTGCACCTTAAACCAAGTTGGGCTAATTGGCTGATGGCCAAAGAGGACGCCATAACTCAAGCAGAGACACATAAAGCCAAGACTAATGTTAGTAAAATCTTATAAATCATTTTCTTTCTGGGTTACTGTTCTGTGGACAGAGGAAAGCAAAATATAGCTCTCTGGGAATGCAACTTTTTATAGAACACAGAGGTAAACCTGTGAAGAAGAAAAAAAAACATCTCTCAAGCAAAACTTTGTAGTCTTTCTTGCTTCGTGTGCTTTGCAGTAGTTGTGCAGATAACTGAATGTATCAAATATAAGCTGAAACCAGAAGATTGTAAGATGTTGTCGAGCAAAATGTGTTTTCCAGTGTGAGAAAATTAGGTCTGAGTTGAACAACTTTGGTCTTTAAGAAGGGCACAAAAGCAGGATCATATTCAGCCAAACAGGACTGCACAAAAGATTGGCTGAAAAAGAAATGTCTTTGAAAGTGGCCAGGAATGGGTCTCTTGTTTCACATTTTAGAAAGTTTTGTCTTGCACTTTGTCTTGCACTTTAAGTGTGGAAATTTTTTCTTCAGTATTCTGGCTAAAATTGTAATTGTCACCAGGACTCCATGTACACACACACACACACACACCACAAGTGCTGCTGAACTTGTTATAGATTGGCATGAACATAGCTGTATTTTCTGCACTTTAGTCATAACTGTTCTGCCAGTCTTCTCAAAATCCTCCTATCAGTACCACAGCAAGTGAAGGTGTGCCACTGAGTGTCACACAGAAGTGCACTCTCTCACTCTCTCTCTCTCTCTCTCTCTCCCTCTCTCCCTCCCACTCCCCTCAGGCTCTGCCACCTACACAAACCCCTCTGCAGACAGATTGAGAGCAGTCAATGGGGGGCTGAACTTTTAAACTTAATTTAGGGACGCACGGCTGCAACACTCAGTCTGAGCAGGCCTGCAGTCGGTCACCAGTTCCCATTGGTCAGAGAGGTTCTCGTGGTCACACATCTGAGCCTTTCCAACATGCACATTCAATGCTGTCAATCTCTGAAGGTCTTTTTTCTTCCCCACTTTGTTTTCTGTATTTCCTCTCTTATGTTCAGTAGATACATTTTAGCTCTTGCCTTCCTGATTTTGTGCATCTTTAAGTTAGAATGGTACCTAAATAACATTAAGTCTGCACAAACAAGTAAACCTTGCAAATCTTGTTTCAAAGGAGTTCTGCTGAATCATTGTGCTTGTGTTTTTTTCTTCAGCACCACCACTTTGGAGCGAAGATGTGATGTTGCTTTGACATTACAATAGTACCAGTGATTTGATTGACAGACCTGGCATTTCTTTTATTATGCTTGCCTTTGTGTGGGACTAAAGCAGGGTAGAACTGACTGTCTGAAGTTTTTAATTAACTAACTTTTGTTTTAATTTTGAGTGTGAAGGCTTATGCTATATCACCATATGCATTTTTATTCTTTTTTTCCTGCAGCAAACCATTTTGTAAAGCAATTTCCATCCCTTTTAGTTTTTTATGTATATTTTTTTCTATTATCTGAAGTAAGAAATTTAAATATAAGCTTTGAATATGTTTTATATTAAAAGGTGTCAGTCTTAGTGCTTGTTCTGCACCACTGCCACAGTTATCCAATGCTGCTGCTGTTCTGGTAAGTGTGGCTGCAGGGGGTAGACTCCCACTCAACATGCAGAACGACAATCTGGAATTCAGTGTGGTATGCTATCATGTGTTGGTTAGCTAAATGGTTGATTTGTCAGAGGTGCAGGTTCATACTGCCTCTGCCCTCAATAAATAATGAAACAGAATGCTTAAGGAACAGTGGGTGGGTGATCTTTGGCCTGAGATGAGAGGCGGACACACCTCCAAGTTCACTGAGTCAAACATGATTGTTGTCGGAGGTGGAAGACGGCGATTAGTTCTGGGAGATAAAGCGTTATCGTGGCATTTTCGACACAGGTATTAACTTTTGATTGTTTCAAAATGATGTTCTGCTTTTTTGTCTTTTTGTCCTTTTTGTGCTTAATCATTTTCTTGCACTTCACTTCTAGAAAGAAGAGTCTTTGTAAAGCCTTTCCCTTTTTCTTTATTGGAAAGTTGGTTTTAAAATCACATTCTCAGTTAAGCTAATTAACACTTAACTCTCAGTAGTGCTGTCTTGATTAAGATGTAAGAATGATACGTTTGTAGCTGCAGAGAATAATTAAAGCTAATCTTTTCAAATGTATTATGCCTAAAAACAACTTGTCATGAATTGGATATATTTGTGCAGATGCTTTAAAGAAACTGTATTCCTCTGTGACCTCAGAGGCTATTATATACTGATCTTTTTTAGGAGTGGTATTTGCTGGCCGAAGACCCCAGAGGAATAAGTCGGCTGTAAGATACACTTATTTCTAATTGAATTTACAATCTGGGAATAAGGTGTCACTTTACGACAAGTACATATTTTCTGTGAGAGGACTCCTGTAGCTGAAGGTTTCTCTTTAAATCCATGTTTAAAGTTGCAGTTCTTCTCCTGCATAATTTCTATAAAAGTCAGAAAATCACTTAAAAAGAAATTCTATAAGGTAGAACACTGAGATTATATTTAGAAGACACAAATTGGCAATTGAAGAACAATATTAAAAGCTGCTTTTAATTCAAAAGGAAGGCTAATAGTGTCCCCAAAGCACAGACTGTGAATATTAACATCCAAAGAAGTTATTGGCCTGGGGAGATTTATTCTTCGTTTTCTAATACTATGTTACCTCATTGTAATTTAGTAATTGCATATTTTACTTGTTTTTTTTTCCTGCAAAAGTACTAAAAACAAATAAAAAATAGATGGTGTTACATTTATTTGTAAATAAGTACAGTGCACTGGATCGGGTTGAGTTTTTATTGAGTAACTGGCTGTGTGTGTGATTACATGTTGTGTGTCTGAAACCTTTTCTGTCAGACAGACATGAGAAGTGATGCTCTGTGAGGCTAACAGATGTGTTTTTCTTGTCACAGAACACTTACTGCAACAAAGAGTACTCTCTCTTTGCACCTCATTTCACCTCAGCCCACTTGCCTTTGTCTGTGTCTGCCAGGTGTGGTATCTGTCCGGCTGGGTGTGTTACCTCCAGTGGGAAAAGGCGAAGGAGCAGCAAGAAGGCGAGAGAAGGGAAGTGACAGAGGAGGAAAAGGAAGAATGGAGAGCACTGCAGGAGGCAGCCAGATCATATTTAACAAATGCTAAGAAGGTAATGGGGATCAAGATAACTTCAAAATATCTTAATCTTTTGTTCCTGCATGTACGTGTAAGATTTGAATTAAGAGTTGATGCCCGTTTAGAAGATTTCTTCATTTGAAATTATCCACCTGAGCCTTTTAATTACACACCTGTGATCCCGCTAGTATTCAGGAATCTTTACAGATTGTTTCCTTCATGCTTATGTGCACAGAAGTGTGTTTTGTTTGTTCATTTTTATAGCTGTTTTTAGGATCTAATTTGTAACTTAGGATGTCCTGGCTGAGCTTGACAGGGTTCTGCTATGATGGATTGACACTTGCTGGAAAGCTTTTTATTGTAACTCTTAACTTGAAAAGTTAATTTTAGGCCAAAACACATTGTGAAGGTATAAAAACACAAATCAGATGCATTTCCATGAATCTAATTAAAACTAATGAACAGTGTTGTCTAAGGATGACGGAACAGGTTACCTATTGTGTGGCTGCAATTCAGTAGACAAAATAGCTGTCCTGAATTAAAACAGACTTCAAACCGAAAAAAAAAAAAATGGAAACAACTGTAGGGGACACCCAGGTGGAAAATAATGAAAAGGGCATAACAAATCAAATGGCTGAACTGTCTCATCCGCATGTGATTCAGCCCTGCAGAGACCCGGTAATGAGCAGTCATTTGATCTAAGTGTGTTGGATAAGGGACACGTCTGAAAGTTGCAGGATCCTAGTTCTCAAGTACTCAAGTACAGTTGTGCAGATCTATCGGAGGAAATGGAAAAAGTATTGATCTGGAAAGTAAAGGTTTTGTTTTACATGTATTTGCTAAAGCATTTGCATTTCAGCTCATTTTATTCTTCTACTAAACCATAGTTTATCAATTCAATCCAAATAATTTAGAGCAAGCACCGATACTCAGTTTAGTTCTACGAGTGCTGCAATCCAACAGGTTTTCCATGTGTTCCTGCTCCAACACAACTGCATTAAATTAAAAGAATCTTGCAGCCAATCAAGTTCTGCACAATGACTCATTTATATGAGTCAGTTGTGTTGGATTTGCTGAATTATGGCCCCCGCAGAACTGAACTGAGTGTCAGTGATTGAGAGGTTTTTTAGGCTTTAAAAACATGGTGCAGCGTGTTTATGTATGGAATCACCTCCTGCCAAGGAAGCCCAGGGAATGTTTTAAAGCAGAAGTGTTTCCTGACAGAAACTTGATGGAGGATGGTTAAGGATGAACAGACCACATTAGTTCAGTTAGGTGTCAGTGCAATTCAAAGGTTCAGCTCACTTCAGGATACACTTCTGAACATTTGGCCCATTAGAGGTGCATTCCCTTGATTTTTCCATCTGGGCAGCTTTCACTGATTACTTTTGTATGTTGACGCTGAGTCACTGACATCTTATCTGAGCAACCCTGATGCTCAGACACCTGCCACCAGGATATAGCCATCTTGAATCCTTGTGAAACCAACCATTAAAGGGACTATACCCGATTTCACGTCCGGCTAGCTTAGTTAGCGATAGCAGCTATTTTTTTTTAGCTTTTGTGTGACGCTTTTTCTTCGCTAAGGGGTTTAACTTTCATAATTTGACTCCGGATCACTAAGGGAACGCTATTACTGGCTGATCGGAGTCTGGACGTTCCA
>JAVQJG010232315.1:0-25036 GCA_036024015.1 Craterocephalus amniculus | reverse complement strand
AAAGCTGATGTTATCTTGGAAAAAGGGACAAAAGTTCAGACTTATTGAACGTTTTTTGACAATTCTACAGCCCTAAACCCAAAATATTCCCAGGCGGCCCCAATATAATTACAGTGCTAAAAGGGTTAAACAGTTGGAGGTCACTTGGAGCTAGATAAAATGTCTGTTGGTGGGCTTCAATGGTAGAATTTTGAAAAAAGTTTAACAATGGAAAACAATAATGCTTTCAAGTGAAATGATAAGAATAGATGCAAAACAGTATAAATGGATCAGATCTGTTGGAAATTTCATTGACTCAGGAAATGGTACCTACAATGCAAAAATTGATAGTGAAATATGCTTTGAAAGGAATTAATGACTGCTTTAAATACATCATTTAAATGTATTTTAACAGATTTGTGGTATAAGCGTACTAACTATGATCAGGGAACGTTTATCTCAGTTTAACCCGTTTTGTGAAAACTGCAGCCCAGAATATACTTTTACAAGATTTCAAAGCAGCTGTTCTGTACCACCACATCTTTACAGATAATTTGAGAAAGGTAAATCTAGCAGACCCTTTGTAAAATAACATTTTAATAAAACATTCTTGACTCTGGAATCTTATAGATGCATCCACCTGTAAATCGATCTGAAATGGGAATCCGAATCAGTATCAAGTATCAGAATGAAAGCTCTTTTATTTAAAAAAGATACTTTTAAAAAAGATCGCTCTTCTACTAATTACTGAACTTTAATAAACCTGCATCTATATGTTGGCAGCAGATTTATGTCGTCTATAGGTGACAAGCAGCTAAGCTTATAAATGGAACATACCCCTCAGCATTACCTCCAACATTGTTTCCCATGTGATAGTATCACTGCACCATATAAAGCCATATAAAACTGAACTGATTTTTTTGTTTCCCTCTTCTTGGATGCGTCTAACATCTGAGAAATCTTGGGTTAGAGGGTGGCTTGTACTGGATGAGAACTAGTTTTGAATGATTTGATGTTTAACTGTGTTAGAAACGAAATGCGTCTATTGCTCTGCCAAGCTCAGTCAAAAGCAGAGTGGAATGCCAACTCTCTTAGAGGGACAGGAAATGTTGAGCCATTTAAACATGGGAAATATTTTTAGATTATCTCTCCTGGAAGGCATTTGTAGCCTTAAATAGCTGTATCTAAAATAATAAATACATCTTGGTGACTTTTTACATTGAAATAAATAGCTGACCAATAACATGATTTGAGTCAAACCGCCTGAAAGGTTTCAATATAACAAATGTCTGAAAGTAACATTTTAATAGAAGTATTTGTATGCAGAGTAATTAGACCTAGTTATTTTCTACCTATTCATGCTGAAAATATTTTCTATATGCAAGGAGCAAATTGCTTTGGTAATTGAACATAACCATGCGCTCCGACAGGGTTTGTTCCGTTCCCATTCTGTGTGCCTCAAACAAACAGACTATTCTTGCTGTATTTTAAACACCTCCTGTTTTGTGCTGTGTCTCCCCTAAGGTGTTCTGTTTGATCATATTCCATGTTGTAATTCTCCAGATCACCAAGGTGCCAGTGCAGACGTGCCTCCAAAAGAAAGACTGCCAATCATGCGTGGCACTAAGGGACCCTTACTGTGGCTGGTGTGTCCTAGAGGGCAGGTGAGGATCTCGCAGCGACATACATGTACATTTAAACTCATGCATTCACTCAGCAATGTATGTGCACTGCAACACAGCGACATAAAAACCCACATACGTGCGATTCCATCTGTAAAACACAGCAGGATATTTGTTCAGTGTTTTATTGGAGACACTTTTAGTACCCCTCTGTGTTTATATTCTGTCTCCTGTTGTCTGTGCAGCCGTAAGGAATAAAAGCTGTTAGTCAGCCTCATGCAGTGATGCCAGACTGCAATTTACTCTCATCAGCCTATATTTATCAGGGTCTGGAGAGCAGAAAAGTACGAGTCTATCATGTATTTTATAGAGGCATCATCAGGAACAGAAAAATGAACAGAAAACCTCTCTTTGAAAACAGCTGCTGATACTTATAAAATAGAATTAACATATCTGGGTTTTGAAGCATTGTTCAGGCAAAACATGACATCTTGGGTTCTTCATGTTCAATTTATATGAGGCAAAAATTTTATTACTATTGATTAGTAAATTGAAACATTGTGATTGAAACTTTGTTTCCCTAAGTAAAAAGGAAAACAAAAATCCAAAAAGTAAAAAAGTAAAAATTTGTGAATAATGAAATTACTATGTAATGTTTCTCATGGTTTATTGGATATAACTTTCCACTATAATTTCTCGCTACATTGCATGCCTTGTTATTTTGTGCAGTAATGTAAAAAACAGTGCTGATTCTGCATGCCCACATTGTGTCTTTTTTTTTTTTTTACAATAAGAAAAATTACTAAGTAGTTTTTTTATTTAAATATTTATTATTTGTGCAATATAATGTCTCAATGACATTGCATTTATTTCTATATATAAAGTTAGATTGAGTCGCAAATTGAGAAGTAGCCTATGTGGATTTCAAAATTCCTGTATTCACTGTAGTCAAGAATTTCCAAAGTTAGTGACTGAAATAGCAGAATAGTAAAAATTTTGCTAACCAAAGAGGAAAAAAGTTTTTATCTTCATTTTCTTTTAAGATATCAAACCTGACTATTCCTACTCATATCCATGTAAAGGTGGGCACCAGAGAAGTGTTTTTGTTTTTTCTGTTTTTTTCAAAGAGGAAGCGATTGGTGTTGTTCCCTCAAAGTTAACATTTTAACAAAAGCAACGTGAAAACAGTTCAGAGCCAGAAACTTCATTAACGTAGTGAACTTCCTTACATAAAACCAATAATGTTGCCAGATGAGAGCTTACAAACATTTTAGAAGATGAAAACTATAACTAACATAATGATATGTCAGCTGGTACAAGAGAATCCTTTTGCACAACAGACTTCTTATGTGAGTCTGACTTAAACGGACTTAAATGGTTTCCTCCAAAGCTGAAATGATGGTTTTCCTGGGTTCATTTTGCTCCTGAATAGTACAACTGATGCTGAATCTTATACAAATCTAAAATGCTATACTCTTACCATTCAACTCATTCCAAGCAGTTAAGGGGGTAAGGTGTTTAAGTAACATCTGGATTTTACAGATAAGTTGGATAGAAAAGTTCCTTCAGCTCATGGAATTAAAGAATAATAAGAAAATATATAAAATGTCACACAGCAATGTAACATGATTCAACAAATAAATGAATATGTTTACATAAATATAGATTCTATTTGCAAGACCATTCTTGGACTGCTGTCCTCATATATTTGTGACACAATCACAGAGAAGTATGGATTCCCATGGTTTCTAATGATCATTTGTTGCTCTCTGTTAATTAAATTACTTTAAATTCAGACTGAGAGCACTTGAAACAGCTTCCTTTACTTGTAATAATTTTACATGATTTGTACATCATTTTAATTGAATGTTAGTGTAACAAACTTTTGCTGCCTCTTAGCCAAGGCTCGCTTGGAAAAGAGATTCTAAATCTCAATTGGACTTTCCTGTTTAAAGGTTAAATAAAAAAATAAGGTAAATTCACTCTAAATGCTTCTGCAAAAATGTCTATAAAAAGATTTTTTCTTTTTTTAAAATATACCCAGACTGTGTTGAAGATCACTTGGGCATTGGGTTATTATTCACAAAAAACATGATGAAATCCTGCTGGGGTTTGTGGACTTCTCTTGTTTGTGAAAGTGTCTACGGTTTATGGAGCGGAAGCTTACGGAAATTTTTCATCCTCATCTAAAGGTGTACCAGGTGGTCTGAGTGCCGACGGGCAGAAGAGAAAAATGGCTGGCTATGGAGCCCCAGGCAGCAATGTGTTAAAATTGTGTCCTTCTATCCCCCGAACCTTTCCTGCAAAAAGATGGAAAAGGTAAAGCCCTTCACTCATTTGCGCTTTTTTCCAGTCCTTTTTATCTGTCTGGCTCTGCAGTATGCAAGCCCCCACATTCACTTCACACAAAATATCCTGTCTGGGATACAAACCATTTACATTGTGAGTCAGAGACCCTGAGTTCTAGGTTTTCCTGTCCTGTATTGATCGGTTTAGAAAAACTCCAAACTGTCTTATTATAACTTACCTGGGTGATCGTGTTCAACCAGGTGAACTTATGTGCTTTGCCTTTCAAGTTGTTTTTTTCATTCCCTGATTTCTGACTACTTCTCCATCCTCCCTCCCTTTTTGGCTTTCTCTTGAAATTCCATCAAAAGCATGTCTCCTCCTTTCTCCCTCTCAATCAATTTCCTGTCTTTTAAAAAGGAAATTGCTTCTGTTCTGTAACTTACATTATACTGAGGTGTTTGGTTAATTTTTCTGCTCTGTGTATACTTCAAAGTCTTCTCATGGAGACATGTGATAAGCAACATTGTTTTCAGGGAGAATCAAAGAGTTTTGTTTTCTTTGTGCTTTTAAATCTGTCCAGATACGGATCAACATCCCTTCTCTTCCTGTTATTGGACCTTCTGACCGTCTGCAATGCAACATTGACTCATTCAAGAGTGAAGGGACCATAGTGGAGTCAAGTCAGGTCTCCTGTGATCTGCCACAGCCCTCACTAATACCACAAACACCTGAAAATCAAGGTTTGACCTTTTTTTTAAAAATCAATCTAACCTTTTATCAATGTTCAGTGCAAAAATCCGTTGAACTCCATTACTGCTAACACAAGTGTCTCTAATTCAACAAAGTGGGCAATGACCTGTGAAGCAATGACCTTGGATTCTATTTCATTTGGTTTTAGCGCTTTGATCAACTGATTAATCATTAAATTACAAGATTAATGGAGGCGATTTTTGGATTGGATCTTAGCTAATTTTATGGTCATTCCTATACAAGTTTAATTTTTTAAAATCTCGACGAAGAACCTCAGAAATTGTGTTTAGAGTAATGTACCGCAAAGCAAAAACCCCTTTCCCAAAAATTGTGACATATTTAAACTAAAATGTTTGGGTTTTTTTGTTTTTTTTCTTAATGGACTGCGTGGATACTGGTTTCATGTACAGCTTTTGAAATATATTTATATTCCTTATTTGTTCTTCTTGTAGACTTTGTTGCTGTTGCCATAAGGATTATTGTCAATGAGACTGTGGAGGTGGCCACATGGGAGTTCAAGTTCTACAACTGTGCTGCCACAGTGAGGAGATCTGAAAACACTCCGTAAGTCGGGGCTCTTTTCTATCAGTTCTGCTCTGTCACTCACTGAAAATACACAGTGACACAGAACACAGCATCAAGTGACAACCTTGATGTAAATTTATCACCATGCATGAACAGATGAGAGATCAAGGCTCTGTTTGTAAATTGTGATGCATGGTATTTTTGAATGCACCTCTCGCATTTTCTCTCCTTTTTTATTACCAAGGCAAGAAAATTGCCTCCGTTTCCTTTTCATTAATCAAAAAATGAAAGTCGATCCCGGTTTCTTCCCCTCATTTTTTTTTTCTTCATTTCTTTTACACGGAGGCCTTTGTGATGAACGAGCTTTGCTTTATGTGAAGTTGCAGAGATCCATTTCATTGTCGGCACCATAGATTTTTGTGTCGGACGCTCTATGATGAGTTTGCATGTTTTAAAATTTTGTTTGTGTGCTTTCATATTTTTGTGTTTGTTAGTGTTTTTGTTTCCTCTAGCATAATTCTGTATGGAAGAATGTTCTCCTTATACCAGTGTTGTTTGAGTCTATGTTGCTGGTTTGTTTCTAGGTGCATGTCATGTGTGACCAGCTCATGGGGATGCCAGTGGAACACACTCACGCACACGTGCAGCGACAAGGACGACAGCGTGGCAGATCCCAACATCATCAAACACCGTGAGGTTAGTAGCCTAAAGGGATGAGTGAGAAGCTCTTATTACCCATCATATGTGAATGATAAATGCTGCCAAAAGTGGAGCAAAAGTTTTAAATGACACATCTAATCTCTTCATGTGATGCAGTGCAAATTTATCCCCCAAAATTAATAAAAACACAAATCCCTCCATCAGCTGCCACCATCTTGCATGACGAATGTTGAGTGTGGAAGATATCAATTCACAAGTCGGCAGATGTTTCAGCGATACACTTATCTGTCGCCACAGATGAGGGTGTCCGTTAAGTGGCTTGCATATTTAAAAAGAAAGTGATTAAAAGGGAGGAGTGTCTGATATGTGTTGATATCATTTCAGGGATCAAAGTGTCCTGTGTTTGAGAATCCCGATCCTGTTCTGATCCCTGTGGGCTACAAGACTCGAATCAGTTTCGAAGGGGTTAATTTAAGGACCGATAAGGTAAATATAGTTCACAAATGGGAGCCTGATTTTAACATGATCTCCAAGAAAAGTAAATAGATATGTAAAAGGCTTTTATTTTGAAGCTGAAAACATAAAGATGATTGCCATGATCTTTGCAGAACAATCTGCATAACTTAAACACCTGGGAGATATGAGGTAAGGGTAAGTCATCAGTTACCTGGGTGTGGTTACCTGGACACATGGATGACTGTGCAGTATGTCCCTGTATGAGCAGTGCAGCACTTCAGGGATCCTCAAACATATTTATTTTTCAAAGGTCCATATTTACTCTGCAATGATGGCCAGAGGTCCGGAAAATTTTGCAAAAAACACATTTGTTGATCAGTTCACATCGCACGTGAACAGCCAGAACAGTAAAGAAAAAAAAAGGTTTGGTAGCGGAGGAGTGTTACAAACTTCGGTCTATTCTGCTTCTGATTGTTACCAGCCCCTGTGTACCGATAGGTAACTGGTCCTGTCATTCATTCTGTAGAAGCCCGTGCAGGGCAGGTTTGCTGTCGCACTCGCAGACAGTCGTGACATGGCGATTAATTGGTGAGATGGCAAAAGTTGGTGAACATAGAGTTTTCATCACTAGATCATCGTGAATAATATCCAAGGACTCTATTTCACACTATAAACAATTTGTTTACCTATTTGTTGAAGATAAATTTTGAATAAGATTTATGATAAAAGCATTTTGTAATACAAAGAGCAAGTTGGGCTGGGTCTGAGCCTTTAGGTCCGGATCCAGACGGGAGTCTGGACTTCAGGGACCACTAGTATGTTGTTCAAAAGAAAATAAAGGGGACACTTTAACATCTCTTTTTTTTTCATGAATGACATTTACGCGATTATCTTCATTCACTACAAACTAGAATGTCTTGAACAGAAATAAAAACAATTAACCTACGGGGGTCTTGATTTAGAATTATTCTATAAATGAAAATGGAAAGATCAGATCACAGGCTGTTCCAATTTCTGTAGAAATTCCTCAGAATAAGGTTGTGTGGGCCCCACATGCCTGTATGTACTCCCTACAACCTCTGGTAATCTCACCATCAGTCAACCCCTGGACAGTCTGTGATGTGGTTGCAGTGAATGGAATGAGACATGGCCTCCACCTACAACACCATTCCTTTATAGGTTGTCTTGCTAATTGTGTTTCATTTCCACCTATTGTCTGTTCCAATTGTACAGCAGCAGGGGTAGCTGATTCACAATCAGTGTTACTTCCAAAGTAGACAGATTTAAAGTGCAACTGCCTTTGACTTACCTGGTAATGAATGTGTTCCCTTTTTATTTATTTGAGAAATGTAGCTCTACATTTTAAGCTGAAAGCACAAGGATGCATTGGATTTAATTTCTAACGAAAATGAGAACAGGAAGTCATTATGAAAATCAGAAATTGTAAATGTAATACATTTATATAACACTTCTATACTCTTATCAACCACTCAGAGTTATATTTATAGAACTAGCCACATTTATTCACATTTAAAGCATTTTTATCCTATATGAAAAACACTTTCTGTCAAACACACTCGTACACACTGATGCATCGTTACAAGGGACAACTAAGAAACCTCCTCATCATGTACAGGGTACTTCTGCATGTGAATTACAGGCCAGGCATGGAAGCCGCCTATGGTAACGCTTTCTGGATGTTTATTTAGATGAACTGCTTATATTCTTATGAATAATTTCTATCCAAAGTTGCCATTCCTGTATGCGTTTGTAATGTAGTGACTAAAACTGAAGGTCCTGCAGTGTGTTTTGTGAACTCACTTACAAGCAATCATCCCCGGTTTGGGACTGAAACCCTTCCAGATCCTAAAAACTAAAGAAATACATTTGAAAGTAATAATTGCGTTGATGAATTTGCAACACACTGAATCATTTCTTGTTTTCATACATCTTGTTTATAGATGCGCACCTACGTTATTGGCACTGACCTGATGAAGAACATGGAAGAGGAAATCAAGGATGAGGCTGGTCGGTTTTACACTTTCAGTGGCTTTAATGTGAGTATGGCACTTGGCTCTTTGCCGCGCACTCATTTTGATACAACACTTCTTTTTCTTTGCTGAGCCTCTAGCCAATTTGCCTTCCACTCAGCACAGGTCCATGAACTGTTGCTGATTTGAGGAGCTGGTCCTCAGAGTGCAGTTTAAAGCAACATGGAAAGGTTGAAATATGTTGTAGAGTACCACTTGAATTCTTTTTTTAAGCAAATCAGCCTACATACGACTTTTTATGTAAAGCTGTCTTTATGTTCCAGATGCATAAATAAAATCCCCTTTAGCACCCTTTTCACAGTCCCTTTGATATTCTCTAGCTCCCTCTAATGGACAGGCTCCCTTCACTGGAGTTATTTTAGTTCCATCTTCACATTGTGAATTCTGTGATTGGGAAGCTCAAGCAGTGCGTAGCCCCCAGCTATGTTCTTTTTCAAACATTGATTTCTTTAACTGAAAATCTGCCAGACTGGGTATATAATTTTTCTTCCTCCTGTGGTATGAGGGAGCAGCAACCCACACTGTTTGCAGAGAACAGCTTAAGTGTCATTAATCACTGGATTCTGTATTAATAATGAATTTTTCTCCGATTCCGTAGTTTTCCTTCGATAAGTCACCAGAGACCAATGTTGTTTTCTACGTGAAGGACAAAGAGACTGGCAAGAAGATGGACAGCACACTGAACGGTGCATTTTCTTGTTCATTTGGAGACCTGATTTATATTGCTCTGTGTTATTTGAACTGCCATTTAATCTCTATTTTGAATAGAGTCAGAAATTTAATTGTGAATGACTCTATAATCTATAGTCTTTTGACAGAATGCGGGGGAATCTGAGGGACTCATAACAACTGATTGTTTTGCTTCACTTTCAATTCAATTAACATAAGAAAATGAATCTAGCGCTAAATGCTAATTGTCGCTTTTCCCCTCCCATGGCTTGTTTTTCAGTCACCCTGTACAACTGTAAGGTGGGGAGGGGGGACTGTAGTCTCTGTAAGTACGCCGACCCAAAGTACAGGTGTGTGTGGTGCCAGAGGGAGGGATGCGTGTATGAGAAGCTGTGCCAGCAGGAGGATCCCCTCAACGTTCAGTGCCCCAACCCCGAGATCACCAGTGTGAGTAGTGCTGGCAATGTTGACATCATCTCACGTTTGCTTTTAAAATGGAAACAGTGACTTCCTTTTAAGACCTCTGATCAGCAATGAAAAGATACTGACCCTGGTTATTGGGTTATTGATCAGAGCAGTGTATTGGCCTTGTATTTTCTGTCTCATCCATGTGTTGACAAAAGATTTGAAGGTCTCCTTGAGAGTATCTTGCAATGTTTCTCAATCATGCTCTGACTGAATCAATATTTTGTTTGCTTAGTTGTTGGTGACTTTTTTGTCATTGACAAAAAACCGATACTCTGACTGGTAAATATAGGGTAGGTAAATGACCATGAATGTGTGTGTTTGCAGGATTTCTAACGGCAGAATTTTGGATGGCATGTTTTGAACTAGCCCAGAATTACGTCTTGACATGCATGGCTCGCTCAGGACAAATTTGAATAATATAGTTGCTAATTGTTCATTTTGGCTTCATGGGATCAATTTTGCATTCCCGTCAGCCTTAATTGTTCATTCTGTTGAATGCTAACTAGCAGATTTTATCAGGATAACTGGAACACCTAGATGGTGAAAGTGGTTCAATCTACTGGAAATGAGCATGTCAGTATTGTCGTTGTAAATATTTATGCTTATTTTAGCGCTTTGCTCCTAGAGGCATCAATACAGTCTTACATTTTGTTCAAGCTTTTACTGTATGTTTGACTTGCAGATCATAACTTCTGGTTTAATGCTGTGTGTGTTTTGAAATGAATGTCATTGCTTCCAGGAAAAAAACTGTACGTCTTATCTCAAACGTGTTTCTTCATGTGGTTTAATAACATGAGTACCAGCCTTAGACTTTTTGTACTATTTTCAAGTGTCTGACTCACTAATCGTTCCAGGTCTAATACATGCACACGAATACGCAAACATGACTCACACAGTACTGATGTAATTCTCCAGCATGGCCTTGAATATGAAACACTTTGCTGAATGGCTAGTCAAACGGACTGTATAAATCTCTTATTTCTTATAGCAAACCTAATTTCTTGAAATCCATCTCAAATCGCTTCTCATTTTACACACCTTTTCCTCCCCCTAAATGTATCCCCCCATCCAGATTTCCCCCATTTATGGCCCAACGTCCGGAGGTATCCTCATCACCATCCGTGGCTCCAACCTTGGCATTCATAAGGAAGACATAAAAACAATCACAGTTGTTGGAGAGCCTTGTATACACCAGAAGGAAAAGTACTCTGTCTCTACAAGGTAACAGTATTGCACACAAACATGCAAATGTATAGTGTGAGCAAGCACAACTTGTTCTTGGGTGTTATCCACATTTTGCATGTAACCTTCAAAAAAATATTTTTAAACCTTTGAGATTCTTTTTCTCAAGGTAGCTTAGGTGCATATTTCAAATAGCCCATTATACCGATGTATTGATTTGACAGTCTCCAGACGCAGTTTTGATTTAGAGACAATCTTTCAGATGGGGAGAGTCACTGAATTAGACCTGTTATTTCCCACCTGAAGGTCCAGCATTTGGATACCACCAACAACTATCCACTATAGCTATCCAAGATAGAGCTCTGTGACCTGAAAGTATTTTATATACATTTAAGAGTGAACAATTAAAATATAGTGGAAACCTCCTCAATTTCAATGTGGTTTGCTTATAAAGTGCATGAAAGATTGTTTAATGGTGTAATTTATTAACTGTACCTATTTGCATGCAATACACTTTTCACACGAAGCTAATAAAATTACCTTCAGTTTATCTTCAGGGCAGCCTTAATTCATCCATGTTCAACAAAATTAATTACTTAAGTAATAAGTGCTTTGTTGGCATCAAACACATTTACCACAGAGTTTTTCTGGACTTACTTCCTGCTCCACCTTGTTCCATCACAGCTTTTGTAGTGCATAGGGTTGTTGTTTTTTTCCATATTGAGAAAACTTTAGTTCCTTTTTAATGCCCTTAAGTCACAGCTGTGCTTTAAAAGTGCTCACTTCATGTAAATGGTCTATAAAAGAGAAAACAGGCACTAGCGAGAACTGTTGATTCCTGGCAGAATGGAGCCCCATTTACGCTCTTGCCCGACCATCTGCATGATGAGGCATAAACCAGGATTTATGTAACCAGATGGAGGCGTTTCACTCCTAAATCATCTAATTTTGCTGCCAACATGTCTATGCTCCTCTTATCAGTTACTCTACATGGTTGTATTTGTTAGTTGTAACTAGGTTTATGTTTTGACAGAATTTAAATTGCAATGTTTAATTTCTTTCAAGTTCGAGCAGCTGCTTGTAATGTTGTGACCCACCTTAATATGTTTTCTGACCCATTTCTTTTGCAAAACACCTTATCTAAGAACTGATTCAGACCTGAATGATTTTTAGTTATTATATTATTGAAATGTGATAGCAGCCAGTCTGGCATTAGAAGCGTTTCTAGTTAGTTTCTAGTTAAAAAAAGTAATGCATGCTTTAGAGCATTATTAGTAGTAGTCAAAATTAATATCTTAAGGGATACGCTTATATTTTAAAAAAAAGCAACCTTAACAATGGCATTTGGTCTGATTTTCTGGATCTTTAAGATAAAACTGGAGACCAGGAAATCAAAATTGCTGCAAATAAAAAGTGCTGCATCGCATCATCTTTAACACAAACTATAGCTGCTTAGTATGTACCGACCAGACTGTGATTATTTCTTTTCAACATACTAACAGTTAGTCACAACAGTAAATAAAGTAGTTTTTACCTACACTATTGACCTAAAATGTATTTTCATCTTCCTTTCTTTTTCTTTTGCTAGTGTGGTGTGTAAAATTGGCCCTGTTGGCACCCAAAAGACACACTGGGGCCCAGTAGAAGTAGAGCTGAATGGGGGAAAGAAGGGAATATCCAACATGTACTTCACTTATAGGGTAAGTATGTACAGTTACATTCACTTTCTTCATTTGTTGTTCGTCTGCATTTCCAATGAGGGGGGCAAAAAGAAGCAGAGCCCATATAGGGCATGTCATTTAAGTGGACTGTTAAAAAACATGCTAATGTATTCATAAATGAAGCACCTACATGCATACTAATGTGGCAAAGCTATACATAAAGCCAGCACATTTTTTAATTTATCTTTCTCTACATGCTATGCAATGATTCTGATTTTTCTTTCTCCAATGCTTTATCAAGCCACGGCTTATCTCTTCCACTGGCCGTTCATATCTTTGTCAAAGCTTCGCCACCGGGGGAGTACTCTCCCTAACTGTTTGCTCAGCAAATTGTGGCGGATGTGGTGCATGTATGAGTTTGTTTATCAAGACAAGTTTATTTGTGTTGCACATTCCATGTTCAAGACAATTGAAAGTATTTTACATAAAATATTAAAAGTAGTGGTGTGTAGAAGTCATTGAGAATCAAAAACAAGAGAAAGAGAGAAAGGATAGATATAAAAATAGTTTTAGAAAAGCATCAAGTTTAGAAATTCTACCTTAAAAGAAACTGTGTAGATTTGTACTTTTCAATAAAAACTATGTATTTGGAAGCAGCAGAGAACAGCAGGGTCTTTAACCTGGATTTAAATGAACAAAGTGTTTCAGCTGATCTCTTTTGTGGGAATTAGTTCAAGACATCTTAAGTATAAAAGCTGAATGCAGCTTCTTCTGGCCTGGGTCTGACTCTTGAGAACCAATAAGACGCTGGATCCAGATGACATGAGGGGTCCATTAGGTTCATACTGAGTCAAACGGTCGCTGATGGAATTTGGTCCTAAACCAAGAACTTTATTGACCAGGAATGGAACTTTAACATACATCTACTAATAGACAGGCAGCCAATGTAAAAACCTCAGAAGTGGATTGATGATGTCTACTTTCTTGGTTTAAGTGATGTTAAACAACAGAGGCCCCAGGATGGGACCATGGGAAACTCCACATATAATTCTTTGCTCATATGTAAAGAATGTTTCATGTAGAATGTATCAGAATGTTTTTGATAGAATCAGTGAATGTAAAAAAAAAAAGTGGACATTTGCATGTTTGTAATGACAGTGTTGTGCATGTTTTTGAATTTTTGTGTAATTTTGAGTATTTGCTGGTGAAACAAGAATATCTTTGCCGTTACTGACCTCATCCTTGTTCCCTAGAACCCAATTCCTGAGTTGGTGACGCCTTCTAAGGGTATTAAAGCAGGGGGCACGCTCATTACAATTTCCGGGAAGTTGCTGGACACTGGCAGTAAGGAGGATGTTAAAGTTGCCATTGGCGGTGTGGCCTGCACTGTGTAAGGATTATTTTTTTTGTTCAAAAAATCATTATTTGAACCAAAAACCGACTCTGTTTCAATTCAGTCCCTTCAGCTTATAGAGCTACTTATTATTCACACATTGTATTTTATGAAAATTCTACAGTGGCCCACTTTGAAGCCTATAAATTGATTTTTTTATTTCCCCCTGTAACATTCATGTAGTAAAAAGGAATTGACCTTAAACTGTAGGGGAGAGAAGGATGTGTGTCTCTTACAATTTCCCTTTACTCTTGTGACTGCAAATGTTATTTTAAAATCAGTCCACAGTGACATTTAAGGCAGTGCTAACTGAAAAATAACAAGCAAGAGAAGCAGTAAAGCCAGGATTTAGGAAGCTTTCAGGCTTCTCCCACTGCATGATGACCTTTAGCAACATCTCACTTTTTCAGTTAAGAAGAGCTGAGCTTTGTCCTCATCTTGGCAGGGAACACTTTGGAGAGAATATCACCTGTAGGACAGGAGAATATCGAGAAGATAAGGTGCCCTCTAACCTTCTCAACATCGACATGCATTATGGAGAGACGACCACAAAAAACATCAAAAGTGCCTTCCAGTTCTCGGAAAACCCCATTGTGCTGGATCATCACCCCAAAGAAAGCTTTTTCTGGTTAGTCTAGAAACACTTACTTTTTATTGATATGCACATTTTCCTGTTGTCTGGATTTCAACTAATTGTATATACCACTAAAGGAAAGTTCATGACTATTTACCACAAAGATGGTTACTCATCACTTTTGTTGTAGAGATTTGAAAAAGCGATATTCATATGGACTCAGTCTTTGAAACGAGAAGTTTTTGGTTTGTTTTTGCAGTGAAATTTAAGAGAAGCATTCATGGTTGCTAAAGAATAAATCCTACAGGTTTTTACTGCCCCTCTATTTTGCCAGGGCAGCTTTTTTATAGAGTGTCCTGAAAAACAAATTCCTTGCTCTCAGATAAGAAATTATTTTCACTTGGTTTTTCATCTGACTGGTCAATCAGGTCAAAATGTAACTTTGATTTGTTCACTGTATTTTGGTTAATCACCCAATGCACATGTGATACAGTTAAACTACTGTGAGGATCTTACGGCTTAAATGAATATTAATCTACATGACATTTTTTTAAAAAGCCAGTCAGTACATTAGTTCCTCGATGCTGGAAGTGCGCTTTTCTCGTAGCTTGAATATAAAATTCTGTTTTGAAAGCTTTGAGATTCATCATCCTTATGAGGCTGACATGATGTGGACCAAACTGATGTTTTCCAAATCTCTGCAATAAAGGTGATAAGTAAAACGTCATGGAAATTAAAGTTGACAGAAAGAAGCGAATTGGACGCATTTTATTCCTCCTTTTGTTTACCCTTTTATAGCTTTTGAAATGGAGGAACAGAAAATAAATGTGGATGACATGGTCAAATAAAATACTGTCAGAAGTGCAATGTGTCTAAAGCATATGGGTTATTCTTTGCCCTATTAAATAATATCCATTTCACACATATTGTTAATGCTAGGATAGATTTGTCTTGAAACATGACCAGTTTCCTAATATATTCTTTATCGATTTTTAGTTGGATGGCAAAATTGTTGATTTAGAGATGATTAACTTTAGGTTGCTTGTTAACAATGGCTGCCTTCTAATAGCTCATTTGACTTATTTCTTTAATTTGTTTATCTATTTAGCAGAAGAAAATTGTATAACATGTGATTAGATACATCGGAACAACAGACTTTTGTCAGCATTTCTTGTGAAAATTACCCAAGATTACACAGATTGGATTGAAAAATAGTGTAATTTCTTGTAATTCTCCAGCAAAAATGTAGTCTTTCTGTGGCTTGTAAAACACATGATCAGTTTGTGGTAAACTGTGTTTAAAGTCTATAATTTACATTTCTGTTTTAGTGGCGGGAGGAACATCATGGTGACTGGCTCTGGTTTTGACCTAATCCAGACTGCTGTCTTGATGGTCCAGGGAGACAACATATCAGCTGTTGAGGTCTCTGTTAATTTTATATGTATCAGTATGTCTTTGCTTTGATCTGTCTCGTAACTTTTGCTTACCAACAATATTTTGCCTGCATTTTGTTCCCACCCTCATAACATTTTTAGACCCCCCCCCCATATATCATAAGGCCACACACTGACTATTCATTCTTACACATTCACCTTTTTCTCTCCATGCTTCCATTGACTAGTGAAATTACATAAGCCAGTAATAATTCAGCTCACTTTTTAGACTACAGACCCTTAAACCTATATGATGCAGACAAAGGCATGATTTTTTTCACCCTCACCAACAAATACCAATGCTACCAGACAATTTAAACACAGGAAGGGAAGGACTTCCTGTCCTGTTCATCACCATGACATGCAGAATGGTGGTCTGTGTGCAAAGCTGCGTTGGTCCGATTATCTCTATCAAGGGAGGCATCTTGTATATAAAATATGGCTGGAGAAGGAAGCAAGGGAGAAAAAATAATACTGGACAGACTAACTGCCAGAGAGTTTGAAGGGCTTTTCACACAGCTTGCTACTGGTTGCCCTGTTTACTGGGCAGTAATTTTGTTCATTTCATTTAAAGACCTAAATTTAATACCAACATTAAGGTTTCAGGCGATTATGTGGCTGTGGCTCTCTTACCACTTTACTCCTGGGCCAAGTTGCTGGGCCCTGCTACCCAGGGACAGAGGAGATTTGAAAATACTTCTGGCTGCCACACAGCGGTGGATGTAAAGTGTTATCTTAAAGGCCTTGGCTGCTCAATTTAATAAGCTTCTCTTTGTTTAAGTCCCTCTTTCTGAACTAGACCCAAATATGGGGACTCATTATGAATGCTCGCATATGAAAAAAAAAAAGTCAATTTGTTGGGCAGGTTAGCAGCTCTATTAATTTTTGTCTTTTCCTCCTTTTTTTCTTTTTAATTATAAATTGGTTAAGACCCTTAGACCTCTTGAGTTTGTGCACCAGCTGTTTGCACCAGAGAAGCTGCAATAACTACCAGTGAATAAAAGAGCTTATTGTTGTATTACTCTTTAACTAAACACTTCTTTAGGTTTAATATTAGTTACTTGTGGCCAGTTTTGTTATCTGCTTCTTTCTTGTTGAGTCTTTAGTTCCACTGAAAATACCTATAGCAATATAAAATGTAAAAATGGTTTATTAGCCCATTTAATCCATTACCTTGCCTTGACTAATATAAGAATTTACATAGTCTTAATGTGGTTGGCCTTGATTGGGATCATTCTTAGTTTATTAAATCAGAATTTTAACACTAGTTAATGGTAAAATCTGAACTTACCGGTGTTATAAATAGAAGTATGGGCAACAAGTGCGGCAAACCTGGACATTAGCTTTACTTTAGAGGGACATATGAGCATTAATATCAGTTACATTAAACAAGAGTTAAGTACACTGAGCTGCAAGAAAAATAAGAAAAGACATAACTGACAGTGTTTAGTCATTCTACGTAAATATGGCTAAGCATTTAGAAAAAAAACATGTTGACATGAGAATTGAGTGGGAGGATTTTTTGCTGACATTATCTGTCCTTCAATCACCAGGCTAAACTCAGAGATACATTAACATGTCATGTTTTTTTTATTTGGTAGGTACAAAAGCAAATTAAAATAATTAATCAGTAATTATGAACTGAACCATTTTCTTGGTATTTGACTGAACACCCACTCAGTCAACACATTTAGACTGCATTGCATTTTTGACTGCCAGTGCCCAGTTGCAAAAAGAGCAGTGTTCAGATCACAGAGGAATTGTACAAATCCACAAATTTAAATGAAATAAACTGAATAAATTTCTAACAAATGGCATCAAAATCACACAAACTGGCTTGAAGAAAAACTTTAGTAGGGCAGTTTATTTCCTTTTGCCTAACATAATTGATATTTCCTATTTCTGCTTTGTCTGTTGTACTATCAAAGCTGTGGGTTGAGCTGACACAAACACCGACAGTCCATTATCAAAATAATCAGTGAATGGTAGAAAATAGAAAAAGCTAATTACTTAAGGAAAGTCAGCTGAGGAAACACTCATTTCATCGTCACTCACCAGAGGTAGCTGCAGTTGTATTTTCCAGTATTACCATAACATATCTTCCACCAGTACTTGATAAAAACAAGTCACTGGCTCAGTCTCCAAATAACCCCCCAAAAAACACCTACAATTTTTTTCATCTTTAGTTCTATTGCACTTGTTTTCAGTCAAAAAGGATTTTTTATATTTTCCTTTGTGTATTTACTTTGCGATTTTGTTTTTCCTTTTCTAATATAATCTCCTTGCCACCACTCAGGTCGCCCATTACAAGAATGACACTGCCATCCAGTTTCGGTCTCCAACTGTAAGTGGCTCCCTGAATCAGAACTTTAAAACATCCATCCATCTAGACAACTGGATAAAGGAACTGAGGCCCTTTGAATACCACCCTAACCCCAGTTTCAATGAACTGACCAAGACGATCATCACAGAGACCAGCATCATCATCGTCACTGTGAGTACGGACTATAAACATTGCCCTAAGGCTGCAGTATGGCACACAGCAGTTACAGTTACTGAATTTAGAAACCCAATTCGATAAAGGACAGTGAAAATGTAAAAGATGCTGAGAAGCAGATTTGCTTCATGTTCCTCCTCTCTCCTGCCAATTTAGGCCATTTAAATTAATGGCATCAATGTCAACACACTTGCAATCTTATGTTAATAGTTAATATGATTGTTTTGGATGCGGGAAATGAGGGTCAGCGATTATTATGACAACCAGTAAACATCTGTCATTGCATGGTAACAGATTTATTGTAGTGCCCTCTCATTGCTCTAAATTTGTGCAGGGTCACATGAGGATCAAGACAAACTGATGTCAGGAACTTAACATGTTTATGAAACAAAGTTTTTTTTGTGTGTATGTGTGTGTGTATATATGTGTATATGTAAATAAATAAATAACATAAGAATGTAATTTCCATTTATAATATTTAGGACTCTGTTATCTTGTGCATTTATTCATTCTGATGTGGAAATTTGGCTCTGCATTTTACCCATCTCTAGATTTACTAAAGAGCATTGAGCTGCCATATTTTGCATCTTCTGAGCAGTTTGAATGGGTTACGTTGGTATAAGTATCTTTCATAGACATCCTAATCTTTTTGCATTTTTTAAAAAATAATGTGGCCCTTTGAAAAGTAAAGTTTAGTTTGCACTTTTTACCACTACTATAGAAAAATATTGTCATTAATGTGTTTAGTGCTTGTCTTATGATGTGTTTATCTAATGTTAATTAAGTTAATTTCCATGTTGTTCAGTAACAATACCATAATCATTTTGATTGCTCTTCATGCTGCAGGGTCAAGGATTCTCCAAGGCTATGACAGCCAAAGAAGCTCAAGCTTTTGTGGGTGATGTTCAATGTGTGGTAAACACACTTCAGGATGACAAGCTGTTCTTGGACCCACCCTCTACCCAGCCCCGCGCCCGCTCCAGACGCCAGCGCCGTGACACTCGGCCTGAGCTTCTGGATCTAACGGTTAGACAGGACAACACATAGAGAAAAAAAGTGCTGTCAGTGGTGAAGATGTTCAAGTTTCTTTTCAATTATCAAAGAAATTCTAATTATACAGCTTTACAAAGAAAAGTACTGCAGTGAAAATGCTCTGTTTGATTTAATGAAAAATTCTATAAAGATATGCAAAAAAGGCCCTCTTCCGTAAAAATAGTATAGAAAAGTTATGCTTGCATTAATGGGACAGACCTGTGTTCCTGTTGTGGATTTATCATTGGTTAATTTCTAGCTGTTAAATGTTTTATTATCAACTATCACTAAACTTTCACCATAAGAGAAAAGTTTTATTGTCCTGGTCAGTGGATAATAGTGGTGGGACAGTACATCGATCTATATCGATACATCGATCGTATGGTCAATGATTCAATGATATTGATCCAAAATCCTAACATCGGCCAAAAATAGATAGAGCAACCAGTTATCAAGCACACTTTTATTTTGAAAATATTTTCTTTTAAGCTAAATGTTAATGCCAGCGCTCATTAATAAAGAAAAGTTAAATGATGATCTAGGGGCTTTTTGTGATGAATGGAAATAATTGTGATCAATCACTTATTATATTGCTTTATCGTTTCACATCGATCGGAGGATCCTAGATCAAATCGAATCAAAATCATATCGTGACTGAATCTGAGATATTGGCAAACATCAAATCGCTGTATCACTATATCGATATAATATCTTATCGTGATCAAACCAGTGATTCCCACCACTAGTGGATAAGATGGTCTATAATATATTAAGGAATCATAAGTCATGGTGACATCTTGATGATAAAAACTGAACCAAAATTTGGCATTGTAAAGCGTTTTAAAAACTTTGAATAAAATCCACTCATCATAACACTATTGAAGCTTCAATAATCGGAAGAAGGGAACACTGTTATCTTTGCTTAGATTTGTGTGCTCATCATGGTCTCACCAGATAATCTTTCAGCAGTTTAATACTTTTTAAAATACAAATTAATTGAAGTTTTCAAGAGAAGTGTTCCCTGGTGAAATCTTGGAATGTGAAATTATATTTCAGACATGAAAAGAGGAAGAAACTTTATGAATGTAAGACAGGAACCGTGTTTAAGTAAATGTACTTCAGGACAGTGCAGCTTTGCAGACCCACATATAGACTTACAGAAGAGAGCATGCATGCATCATGAATCTGTACTGTACTTCCTCAGGCATATCTTCTGTACATCTTGAGGCACCTCTTATTTTTCACCAGTTGAACAGTTTTTATGTAGCTACAGGCCCTTATAATTACATTTAATTATAGCCATGCTACAGTTGTGATGAATTGTGAAACCCCCTCCTTTTGGGCAATTCCAATAAATTAGCTATTGTTTAATTTCTGTTGCCATGCACTGTATAAGGAAGTGATATTAGTGGACTGTCAATAGTACAAGACTCTTACATAAAAAAGCTGTAGCCTGTTACAAAGCTCAAGACTTGGGTCATTTATACATTTGCTCTTTTCTTAAGAGGCCTAATAACTTGTTCATGTTGTGGACCGAGAATATGCATTTAGCTGAACTATCTGTTACAGTTTTATCTTTCACCCTGTCCAGTCTATACCATTGACAAATGACACAGCAAATCTCTACCTGGAGGTTCCTGAGCATGGGCCGATAAGACTTTGCTCTTTGTTTTCCGCAGATCAAGTTTGGGAAAGGAGAGTGGGTGGTCGGCTCGGTGCAATACGAGAAGAAAAATGATTTGTCTCTTTACATCATCATCCCTGCTGTAATTGTGCCCATGCTGCTCATCATCTTTATCTCAGTTTACTGCTACAGGTGAATTAATCTGATTTAGTTTAAATTAATGTAATCTTGTGAAATAAAATATTTGATTGTGTGTTTTTTAATGAATATATACTGGACAAATCTAACATGTTTGAGATACTACAAATTTACATTTACAAAAATTTTTGAAAGTTTGTTTTCCAGCTTTTTTCATGATTTATGTGTCTTACCTTTTAACATCTGTTCAGGAGAAAGAGTCAGCAGGCAGAGAGAGAGTATGAGAAAGTCAAACACCAGCTTGAGAATTTGGAGGAGAGTGTTCGAGACCGGTGCAAGAAAGAATTCACAGGTACCAATAGCATAGCCAAACAAGCACTCAATGATATGTTAATTTCCCTGAAAGGGTCTGCTTCTCATACAATGTGGAATAATGAAGTTTTGTAGCTGTGATTAAATTTGTTGTTTGGTGTTTGGTTATTTGGTCTTTTTTTGCGTGTGTATTACTACAGTTAAATAAATTCTCCCACTTAATGTCTTAATGAAAGGCTGTCATCATTACCAGGAACAGTTTAGCAACAACAGTAATAGAAAACAATATCTTATTGCTGAAATGATTGTCCCAAAGCTCTCTGTCGTGTCTCTCACAATGTCATAATTTAAACAGAGGAGCACTGCATGAATACCAGTAGTTACTTATTAGTATATTATCTTGTCTCCAACTTGTAGATTTGATGATTGAGATGGAGGACCACACCAACGATTTGAGCGAGGGACGAATTCCCTTCCTGGACTACAAGACCTACACAGACCGGGTCTTCTTTCTACCCTCAAAGGATGGTGCCAATGATGTGATGATCACTGGGAAGCTGGACATTCCAGAGGCTCGAAGGGCAACCGTGACACAGGCGCTTAACCAGTTCTCCAACCTTTTGAACTCCAAGACGTTCCTCATTAATGTAATTATGTTCCACATGTATCAAAGAAACAGTGCTTTGTTTGCTTTTTAGACTCCACATTTTTCAGAGGAGCCCAGGCTAAAACCACTCTAAAGCTGCTAAATGGATTTCCATAGATTTTAGAAGGACATTTGGTTTTGCTGGTGGTCCTTCGACTTGCCCCTTCTATACCACTTACGAGTTCATATGTAAGATGAAACCCATAAAATGCAGTCAACATTTGTTGGTCACTGATGCTTCATTTAGCATCCATGTTTTTGCTAAGTAGCAAATACAAATCCTGAATAAAGTTGCCAAAGCGATATATAACAACGAATATGCAAACAGTTAAGCCATACAACCAGCAGCAACGTTCCTAAAGTCACAGGACTCATTTATTCCATCTTCCGATTCAGAGTAGTGAGCTGTGTGATTGACGGCTTGGGTCAACGTGATCCAAGTTGTTCAAGTACCAATAACCATGTGGAGGAGGATGTTCTAGCATTTATGACATCCACTACTGGCGCTCATTTCAGCTGCTGATCAAACACAGCAGCAGTTGCAGGTGCTGTACGACTTGGTTGCCATATAGCACATTATCTAAACCATAATGGGGGTTTTTGTGTGCAACTGGCATAGCTTTTTTGTAATTTTCCCAGAAGATCAAATCTATAGCTTAATGTGAGGCTTAGTGAACCATAAACGTAAGATAACATCTCCTGCTTTTAGTGCTATACAGAAATGAAAAGTGCAGTTGTCTCTTGACACAGATGGAGTTTTTATTTCAGGTTAGCTGTAGCTGCAGTACAGTAACGCACAAGGCCTCTAAAAAGTAACAGATTTTATTTTGTTTTATTTCATTTTCTGATCATACATGGTGCATCCATGCATTAAAGGATATGTTTGCATTCCACAATACTAGATCATTCTACCGCAGCTCTGATGGTGTAACTCTCCTCTATCTTTGTTAGCTCTAAATTCAGCCTAAATTAGTCATTGTGCTATAAGAATCTTATCTGAATTCATGCTGCCATCCTATGAACTGAAGACTGCTCTAGTTTTTGGAGTTAAAGCATTAGAAGCGCAGAAGACACAGCGGAGGGAAACGTGTGAAGATTTCTATTAATCCAATATTGCTGGCACAGAAACAGCCTCTGAGGTGTTAACTGCATTTGTGAGGTGATTCTTCTTCCACTAATTGGTATCATTTTTAAGCCACAATGTTTTACAAGGCAGAGCCAAAATTACCTTGATAATTATAATTTTCCCTGGCATTAGTCATTTGATAATTTAAAAGCATATTATGCTGGATTTGCTTCTGTGTATGTTCGCTTGGCGATGATTAATGCGGCTCATCATTTGCCTGTTTCTGTGTTTGTGTGTGTTTGTGAATCTGTTTTTGTAGTTTATCCGCACCCTAGAGCGCAGCCATGACTTCAATGCCAGGGCCAAGGTGTACTTTGCCTCCCTGCTGACAGTGGCTCTGCATGGGAAGCTGGAATACTACACTGACATTATGAGGACGCTGTTGCTGGAGCTGATGGAGGAATACGTCCACAGCAAGAATCCCAAACTGATGCTGCGCAGGTCAGTGTAGATCAGCTCAGCGCTCTGCAGATAATGGTGACAGTTTTTGCTATGAAAGCAGTTTTCTGACTGGTAAAATATGTTATCTTGGTGCTGCCAGCAAGTCAGGTTTCACATAAACAAGTAAAATATCTTATTATTCCCAAAATAATCAAGCAAATTATTACAGATCTTAATAGTGTTTTTCAGATTTTTCTCCTTTTGCCACCTGAAAGTCCTAATTTTGGTTTCACTTGAAATGTTTAGGCACACACTGAATGGGTTGCTATTACTGTAAATTTGGTGCAAACTTTCTGTGGTTTGTTTAGGAACTTCTGCATCTCTCAGTCTCCCCGTATCTCATCACTGGCACTGATCTTTTCAGCCAGTTGACTGTCTGGGATGCAGTTCAACATGCAGCGGACTGTTTCATTCTGCTGGCATGTTTTCTATTTAATTTTGCAAATTTGAATACTCCAGTTCACTATGAAGGGCCAGACTGCTGCTCAGTCTAGTCCAATCTTCTTCCTTCTGTTCTGCCGTCTGTTTTTTTTTTTTCTTTCTTCGTTGGAGTCCACTACGATGTGATGGATGATTATATTGTGGTTTCTCTTCATGCTCTTTTTTCCTAATATTTCTAATAAAGTTAAATCAAATTATAACTGCTGTGCTCCAGATTACCTTCAGAACTTCAGCCTTTACCAACGTTACTGCACAGAAGTAATGAGCCACTAAATTATTTATATTCAGCTTCAATTGAGCTAGTGTTTTTTGTAAAAGTTCAGCCAGTTATCTGAAGGTACTTCCCTAATTTTTTATTTGGATATTGTCATTTTTTTCTCTCTCAATTACAGTTCAGTCCTTGCTCATGACCTTCTACACTGTCTTTTTATTTTTTAGCCAGTTAAAACTGAAATATGTGTCATTCAAGTTTAAAAAAGGGACGTAACTCAAGGTATTTACCAGTGTTGTGCATTAACACAACAGAGAGCTTAGCAAAAAAAACTGTGTTAATTGTATCTTTAGGCACTTTCTTACTCACAGCCTGCGACAAACAGTTTATTTCTGTTTTTCTAAACTCCAAGGATGAGTTCAACAGGTAATGGGATTTTTCAGCAAACAGGTTGATTCCCAGGGAGCTATTAGCCAAAAACCTGACGAATCTCTGTGTGGTATTTGCAATGTGCCCTTAAAAAGAAAGAGGAAACTAGACGGATGGAGTACAAAAGGGAAGGTGGCAGTCTTTTTAGAAAAAACATCTCTAGTTAATGAACAGTTCCTGAAAATTATATCGTTAAAGGGCAGCCTCTCACAGCTCCCACAGATGCATCTCCTTTTGTGTTAGCATGTTGCTGCCTCTTGGGGTTAGTTATCCGAAATGTGCGGAGGAATGTGACCTGCAGGCAGCTGTTGATTGTGTTGGTACTTTAATTTCTCTGTCATCGAATACACAGAATATAAAGTGAACTAAGATCTGCTTTGTGGCAGAGTGAAATGAAATGCTTCATGATAAAAACTGTATACTGTCT